>RBNI01006624.1:0-11137 GCA_003990745.1 Jimgerdemannia flammicorona | reverse complement strand
CCTTGCCTTTTTCCTATCAGCGACCTCATACCGCCGCAAGGCGATCTCGACACCCTCAATTCCCCAGTTCCCAAAACCCCCACAACCGCTACCCCCACCCCCCTCCCCCCCCCCCGCCCCGCCCCCCCCCCCCCCCCCCCCCTCCCCCTATACACCCCCTTCCCACTAATACTCACTGTCTACCACCGCCACATAACCACCCCACAGAGCTCCTGCAGAAGGCAGGTCTCACCGTCTCTGGCAAGAAGGATGACCTGATCGAAAGGTTGATGAAGCACGACCAACAGAAACAGGACGCATCCAACGCCGACGAGCTCGACAAGCAGATGGAGGCCGAGCTCGCCAGCCTGGTCCCCAAGGACGACAACTTCGACGACTTTGACGACGACACAAAGATCAACCTCGAGTAGGTAGCAACATTTAGCCACACGAAGCCATCCCTTCCTCTCGGATCTTCGTACCTTCTACTAATGGAATTACCACCTTGCCTTTTTCCTATCAGCGACCTCATACCGCCGCAAGGCGATCTCGACACCCTCAATTCCCCAGTTCCCAAAACCCCCACAACCGCTACCCCCACCCCCGTCCCCGCTCCCGGCCCCGTCTCCGCCACCAAACCAGCCGTGCCATCAGAGCCCCTCGCCAAAGCCAGCGGCTTCAAGTTCACGCCCGTCAGCTTCGCAGCCGCGGGCCCCACAACCAACGCGGACACCACCGCTGTCACCCCCGCCGCTGTCACCCCCGCTGCGGTCGCTGCCACCTCCCCTAAGTCGACGACTGCGGTGTCGCCGGCATCTAGCGTTGCCTCGTCCTCTATCGACACGGTCAAAGCCGTCAACCTCTTGGAAGAATCGCAGAGAAAGCTGGAGCGCGCCAGGCGGTTTGGTCTGCCCGTCACCGAGGACGTCAGGAAGCTGCAGCGCGCGGCCAAATTCGGTGTTGCCGAGGAGAAGCCAGCAGTCGTCGCCAAGGCTCAGAATGGTATGCAATCGAAGCTGTTTTTCTTTTTTCACTTATCGTTATTGAATTCCAATGTGGCTCATAGATCTACCTGCAACCGCCGCCGTCTCGCCTGCACCAGTGGCTACGAGGAACGGGTCTGCGGCGTCGGTGCGTGAGTCGAAGCCGGTATGTCCATGAAACATATACAATTTTTATAAGCATTTCTCAAATCACACAATCAGACTTCATCTCACCAGTGAGTTTCCCTGGGCACGTTCCCGCCTCCTTTCCACCCCGTTCAGGCCATCGACCCCGAGGTAATGAAGCGCCGGCAGGAGCGATTTGGCATCGTCACGGGAAAGAACAAGCTTTCCAATTCGACCGCCACGACTGTGACCGTAACTACCACGCCCACCAAGGTGTTGGACCCGGTGGAGGAGGAGAAGAAGCGAAAACGCATGGAAAGGTTCGGGCTGGTGCCGGGGAATACTCCTGAGAAGGTTCGTGTTATGGTTCTGGAGGATTTCGTTGAATTGATGATGGCAACGGTGTGAATGAGAAATTCTCAGGGCTCTGGCCCGTAGGGGTGGATGGGGAATATGAATTTCGGTTAATGCTAGTATCCTTTTGTGCCTTCAAATCTCTGCAGAGCGAAGATGGAGGTCCGTCGAAGAAAACGAAAGCGTGATATTGGTATTTTTGATAGCGAAAAACATGAAATCGGTCTTGCTTTAGATAACTAAATTTATCGTTCTTGCCATCGGGATTGCAGCAGACACACATGACCCTTTAACTTCTCGTAGCCTTTTCTTTGCGGTTTCGCACGCCCTCCTTTTCTTATTCCTATCTTGGCTGTTAGCTCCTGTCGTTCGACGAATCTGGCGCTTAACCGACTTCTGCACCACTCTGCATAAGTCATTGTCGCCTTAATTTGTGCACGCGAAGAATATGGGCGTTCTTGTCACGAGGTCATGGTGAATAAAGTATAGACGGGCCATGAAGTGCAACGAAGAATCACCAATGGGTGGGACGATGAAGACCTTAGACCATGTTTACAAAGAGTAAATGCCTATTCTTTCCTTTATATTTTTAGTTGGATAACCAATCTTGCATGGCAATGAGATGAGCAAAGAAGTTTAAGAAAAATGAGGGAGAATGCAGTTCAACGAAACAAACAGGATATGCGAACAACAAAAGATCGTAACAGCGACCTCGGTAAATAGCCATGAAAATGTAGCACGCACAATCGAATATGTGGGAATCGAAAAAGAAAAAAAAAAAAGAAAAAAAGGTACGTGTTCGTACTCCAAAAGACGGGTGATTCAACGAAACAAAATTCCAAAAAAAAAAAAAATCTTCACATCACTCATCGCTACCATTCACTACCATCACACCACCAAGCATCTTGCCTTCCATCCATCCGCCACATGATTAGCCGAAGCCGGTCGTCTCGACGGGCATGTCATACACGGGACCCGACAACGCCTTCCAGTTATCCATGGTCCGCTGAGCGTATTTGATCTGCGAGTTCACGTAGCCCTGATAGAGGATCGAGACAAAAGCCATTTGCTTGTGGTACAGCGAGAGCTCCTGATGTAGGGAGAAGCGGATATGGATGGCGCGATGTTTTTGGTATTCGATATCTATGAAGTCCTTTTAAGTGGAGAGGAGGAGGGCATCATCACGTGATTAATATCAAGCTTGGACTTTTTAACTTTGCGTAAGCGGCATCCGGTAGTACTAACATTCTCCACAGTCTTCTCCAATCGTCTCGCCATATCCTCTTGTCCAGCCTGCTCACGTGCTGCCGCCAATTTGATTTGGTTTCCAGCAATGCGCTTCTGTACCAACTCGATGGTGTTACCCGACAATCGATCTTTGCGATCAAACAGTTCCTGCAATACGAGGGATGGAGAACTTTGTCAAAAGGGTTGATTCCCACGCCCACTCCAATGTGGTATTTTAGCTCCACAGAGATAGCCCTTCATCTCATCTTACAATAACAGTATTAATGCCAATCCAACTATTAACTCACCTTGACCGAGACCAGCAAGTCACGGTGCCGTTTCAGATTTTCAAGTACGCCGTCGTTGTCCGCGTTGGCCTTTGGATAGAAATATATTCAATCCGATTAATGTGAAGCGTGATATTTCATCCACCTCCTCCAAAGGCCGTACATAGCATACCTGCTCCTCCAAGATCGTGCTCGCGCGCTCCATGTAGGCCGATACTTGTTGGTATCCACGCACCACCTGCCCGCAGTTATGACAATCCTCTAGGTGGCACTGTTTCTCCGTGTCGCCCAGCATGCTACAGACGATGTAAAGGTTGCGGATGAGATGCAATTGGGTAAATTAGTGCGTGATCAATAGCCATGATCGTGGTTCAACTTCGCTCCCGTTTTGGCTATCAGGTATCCGTCTCGAAGATACATACTTTAGTGTCGAGCCATACCGAACGTAATCGGTCGCCGCGCTCTCATACCGCCTGATAAATTTCTCCAAGATGAAACACATATTCTTGTAGTGCTCGATAGACGGGCCGAGACGCTTGCGCACCTTCTCCAGCCTGTCGTCCAGATCGACGGGAATCTGGCTCTCAAAATCTGCCGGCGAGGGTCTCTTGCGCGCGAACTCCTCCTCAACGCTGGGCGGAAATTGGCGGCGCCAGATGACGAATTCCTGATGGCAATGTGTGTGTGAAAATACGCGATAGGTGTTCGAGGTGGTGTCGCGTCATGGCAGCGATTGACCTGAAATGATAGTCGCATCGCGTAGATTCCTTTACGTAGTCCGATGACCCCAGGTAAAGAATAGCAACGTAGACGCTGTTAACTACATACCGTTGGCTCGGTCAAGAACGCTACAACCACCTCATCCGCCCTAAGGACAGGATGTCTTGCCACGAAATTGATGAACCTTGCCAGACCCTTCCGGCGTTTTTCCAAAAACGCATCGTCAACTGTCATGTAGATGTGCAATTCGGTTTGGAGGGGGAAAAGGAGGTAAAACGTACGAATTGGTCAGCGTTGTCCGCAGCCCTTCAATTTTAGAATCAGCTCCGTCCCGTATTTTACATACGCCAGAAATTCAACAAGATGGCCAAACCATCACCCAAGATACGTACTGCCTCCGAGTTTCTTTGGCGGCATATTGGGCAAGATGCGGAACGGGTATCGTTTCCCGAGTGTTTCCATAAGCCACCAAAAGTCACTGAAGCGGCGGGTGGCAGTTGAGGCGCGTTGCTATGGAATACGAGTGAAATCAGTTTGAGGCAGATTTCATTATAAAATTAAAGCATTAACAGTAAGAGGAGATAACCCTATCACCAACCTGCGACTCGACGATGTAGTTCACATGCTTAAATAATAAAAAGCCTTCCCTTTCCGGGGCAACCGTAACTTTGATCAGGTCCATATCCAAGAACCACTGGTACTCCTCCTGTCTGACACCACCAGGATTGGAGAGGCTAGGCGGTATGGCCAAGGGTGCCGGCGGCGAATCGGTAGATGTAGTGTTGAAATGGGTGGCGGTGAACGAACCGCCTGTGTAAGGGGATGCGGCGGTCGTGGCAGGATTGGGATGCCCTCTGGAGCTGTAACCGTTGACGGCTGGTGGGGCGGGTTGAGAGCTGCGCCAAGGGTCATCAACGCTATTGCGGTGGGCGGGGGGGGAGGCAGGGGCGTTGGAGGGATTAATGGGTTTGGCGAGCAAAGTCTCAAGGCGGGGAAGAGCGGGGACGGGAAGGTCTGAAGAATAGAGGAGAGAAATAAGATGTTAGCTGCAACCTTATCATAGAAAGAAGTGAAGCCAGGAAATGGACACAAGCGAAAGTAAAGACGCAGATCAAAGGAACGCATACCATCTTTCCTCGCTGCAACGTTTTTAAGCGATACATCTGACGAAGGAAAGATACGATGTGTGGGTGAACGCATCAAATCAAAAATGGCACAAGAATACCTCTCGTTCACTCTCTGTATCGCCCTCTTTCTCTCTCCGGCCCACACCTACCCATATTCTTCTGCGCGAGCCCGACAAGCGCCAATGCGACGTTGAACTCGTTTCGCGTCAGGTGTGAGGAGTTGGCGACAAGGTTTATAATCTGAGTGATAGATAACGTTGATGAGAAAAGAAAATAGCGCGATCATCAATATTACTTGCAGAAGTATGTATCTTTCTCATGGTTTCCATACGAGCTGTTACGATAATAGCCCGAAAAGCGCACCAACCTTCTCCACGGTTGCCGATGGCAGCCCCGTCAAATTTATTACACGCTTCAACGAGTTCAAGGATATCTTTCCACCGGATGGACCAGCATTCTTGAAGGCCGTATTGTAGATTTCGGGTAGGTGGACACCAGCTGGGATGCATGTACACATCACGGCATTCATCATAGGAATACAGTCAGATCAAAACGTTGGTGTGGTGACACGCTCGTGCAGAGAAGAAGAAAGCATTCGTCGTTGAGACGTGCATGGCTTGTCTGTTATTCCCCTCAGATTTCGAATTGATGCGCTGTATGGGCCTTCAGGCAACAACGATCGATGTTTACCCCTCACATAAACTAGCTTCTCCCGAATCAAACTTCCTTCAGATTAGATCCACTTTTGCTACGACGTGGGTCCTCCCTTCTCCCATTCCCACACGTCACTCACCTAACAAGCTCGCGACGTTCACCGGGTGATCGTCCTCCTCCTCCATCAGTACATTCGTCCCCATGGTGGACGAGCCCAGGTTCATGGGAGCCGGCAGGACGTCCACGACGGGTCCATTGGTATTCCATGGGTCGTTGTCATCGTACATGGAGACCGAAGGCGAGAAGGAGGGCGCTTTCGTTGAGATCTCGTGGTGACGGTGGTTGGAACCGAAGAAAGACGCTTGGACGTCCTCTTCCATCATGTTTTCGGCGCTATGGATGGTGTTGACACGGTAGGTGGGTTCTTTGGAGTGTAAGGGTGGCTGTGGCTGTCAAGGTGTTGTGGCAGGGAAAAGAGTGGGCCGAGCGGGGGAGGATGTACCAAGAAGGGAATTGGTTTGCCTGCCCCGTGCCCACAAATGAAGTCATCGGCCATAAACAATTCCCTTCTTGCTTTGATTGTTGCGTGGTGCGCACAGACCAAGTTGTGAATCGCCCTACTACTCACATCAAGCTCACTACTGCATATCAAGCCCACCCCTTGCACTTGCTGGATTTCCGTGGCTGACACAGCACACACATCGATGAGTTTTCGGTAACCATGAATAAAAAATAAAATAAAAAGTTCGCGGACGGTAGGAGCGTGCAATTCGGCCACATAAGGTCCATGCGCCCCTTCATTTTTCTGTGCGCTGGTAGCACCTGCGATTGACAAGTGCCATGTCCATTTGCCTGGCTTGCTCGAGTGGCCAGTTCCGGGAAATGGCTAAGACGCGATGCATCATCATCTGGCCTGATGTCACAACGGAACGGAACGGAGGGTCGAAACATCTTGATTGAAAAAAAAAAAAAGCAACATACCATATAAGGAATGACATGCACCTATGTCTCGCGCGTCTCACAAGATCTCGCAACAAAATCACATGCATGTCGAAAATGACGCGTTCTGGCTACAAACAGCCCCGAGGCGGCCAATTTTATTCATAGAAGTGAGTTCGCCAACACAATAGATTTGCGGGGATGGTTTTGTTCAACGATGCTTTTCGGAATACGATGAATACCTTTTACGCTTCTGCCAATACTAATATTACACTTGATAGCACGCACAGTTTTGTGTATATGATCCGTTCAATTCGTGGCTTTATCGTATATCTCTTTTCGTTTTTCTTCTTTTTTAAAAAAAAGAAAAAAAAAAAAAAACTTTTCATCGCGCCACCGCAACCGTAACATGCTGGCTCTCACGAATGAACGATCGTATCGAACTCTGCTTTCCAACCTAGATACACTTCCTTGCCTACCGCGAATGCATGCAATTCGCCAACTTGCGCGATGAGGCTCTTGGTCTCGACGTGCCTCATCGGGCCCGCGTTTAGATGACGAAAATTTCGCCTCAGCTTCAGGGTCCCCGTCCCGAACAGCGCCCAGTCCGGGCCCACCAGCCGCCAGGCCCGCCTTGATATCACAGAAGACGGACACGCTGAATTGTTTTCTCGGAAGAAGGATTCGGGCTCTGCCGTTAAACTAGAGGTCGAAGGGAAAGGTTACATGGTCTTCTTGTGAACGCAGTTCAAGCGAACGATCAGACTCTGGGTGAGGTCCTGCGCGGTGAAGCTGAAGTTCAGATTGAGCTAGATATTATCAGCGTTAAGCTCGATGTTCGGAAACCGGAGGAGTAGGTGGTCGATGAGCTTCTATTCTGGAATTTTGTACAGGTAGAGCAACATTTTAATTGTGTACGAGGCGCCGAGGAAACGGAAGTTCAAGAAACGTCCTTTGATAATGCGAATCTTTGTGATCTGGGTCCGCCACCTATCCATCTTCCCGTCTAACAATAAAATTTAAAAAGGTGGATGGTTTACGCCAGCGTGATGGTCGATTGCGATGCCGAGAGCATTGACCCAAACGCGTCCTCCAAGCACATTACAGTGTTATAAAACGCGTTGACCAGCGTTGACCAGCGTTGACCAGCGCTGAGAGCGGGCACGGTGGGCACGATGGGCCCGCTTTTTCTTTTTTCGCTTCCATTGCGGAATCCACAGCACAATAGCCTCTCCGTTGTTTAATAGTTTTATCCCTTGTCAACGGCTTTTTGTTCTTAGCGTCCGCCGACGGCGAGGATTTTCAACAACACCATCTCGTGCTTCGTCCGGCTTTGCTATCTCATGACCTCCTCCTACCAAGATGGCCCATTTTGCGTCATTCTGGAGCTTATTCTCGTCTTCTTTGCCATCCAGTACATGATCGCAAAGTACGAAAATCAACATATGCTCGTCGCACAACCTATCCCTGAGGAAATCGACGAATGAACCCTGGAACCCTTGGTGCCATGAACTGTGCAAAAGGAAATAGTGGCTAGAGCCATAACCAGTGGCTTATTGACCCCCCCACCAAAAAAAAAAAAAAAAAAAAAAAATACCACATCACCCATGACATTTGGTTTTTCGTCACCTAATATGCACACCCTATTGGCGCCCACCTCATGTTTGCTTGCAAATGCGAGTGTGGTATCCTGTGATCAGTACTAGTCTTCATTAATGCAAGTTTGCAAAAAACATAACTTCAAAGCATTTTGGCCAACCCATCATTGAAATAATGATAATATAATGAGAGAAAAAAATAAAATAAAATAAAAAAAAGAATTAAATCATAGTAAGGTATATAATTCTGACTCCTTTCTGTACTATCATACCAGTTACAAGGTTTTGGTAGACAATCTTCTGAGTTTCTTTTCCACAACTTATACCCCCTCTATCTTAGATTAGTTTGCTGTACTTATTGTAGAGCAGTGAGAGGGAGGCAATGGTGATGAGTTGTCTCTTTATTAGTATCAGATCAGTGTTTTCTTCACTTTTTTACTATTTTTGATATCTCTAACTATATCTGGGATATATTCATTTTGGTGTGATACTGTCTTTCTTTTGCCATCATCAATAAGGTATCATTTTGATATATTATAGATTATGTAAAGAGTTAGCTAATCTTGAGTATCAAGTGCTAGTATAGGTTACCTATAGGTTCTCAGTATCTATAATAGAGCACTTTGAACTTTGGCAAGCTTTCTGACAAGTGCAGTTCTGATATAAGTAACTGTTTTTTGGGTGGAGTCAGAATGGGAAGAGAGATAGCCATCATAGATAAGAAAAAGAGTAATTACAATAGATTAGTTAAATACCAGACTGATGACAGTCATCAGATCTGAGATGAGTGCTATATATATCAATAGAGTCTTCTGATTAATGTGGAGTAATTAGGTAATAGATATTACTTTTGACTACTCTTAATATACTATGATATTGCTTAGAGATTGTTGGAAGATCTGAGGCTATCTAGATCAGGTGTCTTGACTATATTTAACTAAAACTAAGAGCTGATATAACAATATAATTGAGGCCTATAGACTTGAGTAGTGGAGTATTGAAGATCTTCTTCTATTTTATATATAAGTTCTCTACTTACCTTATTAGAAAGAACCAGATTCTACTCACTATTTTGTATTTTTTGTAAGAGTTTTTTCTTTATCTATTACTCTGTTTAGAGTAGTAGGTACTATTTTATTTAGCTCAAGTATAGTCTTATATATATATTGGGGTTTTGGGCATACATCTTTAGTTATTGATATATAGTCACTTTTTCTCTAGTAGTAGAGAGAGAATAGTATATATGTAATATTTTAGCATAGTTTATTTCTTTGCTCTATCTTTCTTGAATATTCTATAATCTTCCAGCACTTTTCACATACTTAGAAATCCCCTTCTTGGTACTGAGCATTAACTAGTACTTATTTAGCTAGTCACAAAATATCCTGGAAACTTGTAGAACTTTATTTGTCATCATTTGTCATCTTTGCCGAGAACTTTTCTCTTGGCATTTTCTTTTGATTTCTCAGATCCTTCTTTTAGATCTTATATAAATATCTCCTTTGTTCTTATGAATAAAAGCCTCAGAATATTTTCTCTCAGAAATCCTTTGAGAACACTTGAATTCTTAAGTATCTCTTTAAGCTACTTAGAACCACTAGAACTAGTCACTTTCTCATTTAAAAACTAGAACCATTACACTTAGTAGTAGTAGTTAAGTTACACCTAGCCTTATCAAGACACCTCTCAAGATATCAGTCACAATACTATGGAGGACAATGGGTGGAACTCTTCATACAGTATCTATGGTCTGGGTAATGTCTCATATAATCAGTAAGAAGAAGAGGAACAGCAAAACCCTACTCAGTCGAATGGGGCCATCGAGAGTCTTTTGCAGACCACATTAGTTCAGATTGCTCAACTTCAAGAACACATAGAAAGAAAGGAAAGCAAGGTCTCTACTCATACCTCTGCAACTCTACCAATATTAATACATCTGACAGCAGTCACTATCAAGCCTCAGAAGTCCGACACTTTTGATGGTCAAAGAGGAGGACTGTCTACCAATGCCTGGCTTTTCCAATTGAAGCAATATGGAGAACTGACTAATTTGGAAGAAGCAACACTAGTCCAATTCACTGCTACACTCCTCTGAGGGAATGCTGCAATCTGGTGGCGAAATCATGTCCAGAATATCAGATTCTCTGGCCAAATCAAGATTGGGGGTAAATTCTCTAATACTATTCAAGGCTAATTCAAATCAGTCAATAGCACCAAGACCGCACGAGACTATCTGGCAAATGTCAAACAACTCAAGTCTGTGCAAGTATACAATGTACAATTCCTATCAATCTTGCTAGAATTACCACATGTCACTAAAGACGAGAAGGTCGACAGGTATATCTGAGGCCTAAAAGGTCAAATCCAAGTTTATGTTGAACTAGAAGAACCCAAGGACCTAGATACAGCAATGAAGATTGCTGATAGGTTTGATGTCATCACCTATAGTCACCACTTCAAACAGAAGAGACTATCTTTCAATAACAACAACTACAGAAGGGAGAAACCCAAAGTCAGAACTGTTGGACCTGCCCCCATGGATCTAGATACCATTGATGTAAGAGGGTTGCTTTTTAGGGTAACCGTTACATAGTTCTGGAAGGATTTTCTGGAAGTTCTAGATATTCTGGAAGACCGTTTTCTTTTGGTCAAGATCAATTTCGTATGGAGTATGTCCTCTACGCTTATTGATTTCAAGATCGGGTTGACGTCTCAACCAAAGTCCTTTTTCGGACTAGTTCTGGATGTTTAGGATTTTCTGTATTTCAGGAAGTTCAAGAAACTAAGGCCAGCTTAGTTGAATCGGCGTATCGCTGCAGACAATACCCAATTAGGAAATTTCGTGACGGGGTTAGGAGTAGGACCTAACGGGGAGCAGATTTACTTAAGAGTGGTTTGTGGGTTATTAAATAGGTTTATTTGCTATTTATGATATTGCTATACTAGGAGTAGTTGTGTAAAGGGGTATTGTGGGGAAGTGCTCAGGAGTTGTGTTCGGATTGTTCAGGTCTGAGATTCTGAGGTCTGGGGGAGGGGGTATTTATACTAGTGAGGGGCTATCTGGGCTAGGCTAGATATGGATGTAGCACTAAGTGCTTTGCTGAGTCGGAATGCAGTCACGTAGTACAAGGGTGATCTGACAT
>RBNI01006623.1:0-11137 GCA_003990745.1 Jimgerdemannia flammicorona | reverse complement strand
CCTATGAAACGATGATTTCAGCTGGTTGGGGGGGAGAAGGGGGAGGGAGGCACAGCGGAGAGCATGAGGAGGGGGAGGGTTGAGCCACAGGTGTTTATGTTTTTGCCCAAATCAGGTCACTCACACATTTGCCTGTCACTGCGGATTGCCTTCGAACCACCGCCCTATGCTCACCCCCTCACCCGCTCCCCCCCTCCTTCCTTCTCCTCCGTCTCATCTTACCAGACCATTTGAGAGAAATCGAGAGTCATATCTTGAGCGAGCGAGGGTCGTGTCGAGTTAACTTGAAGCAGCCATATCCTCTTCCTCTTCCTTTCCTTCCTCACAACTTACTATCCCTCGATGCCTTTTTTTCTCATTAGCCATATCCGATCCCTGCTTGGCATTCATGTTTCACAGATCCAGATAATGACATCTAGTCTCATCCACAGGCAAATATGTCCAATTTGCACGATATTACATGCTTTCCTGGCGTATCCCTGCTTGCAAGGATTAATTCCCAAATTCTGGGTTTCCTTTGGGAACACTGCAGGGTCGAACCAATATTCCCTTAAAACAGCATCTAGCAAACCATTCGATTTTACAACATGTATGTACGCGCGGCGGTATCGGAACGGAAACGTGATCCTGCTGCGGGACATTCGTCCAATTCCAGAAACGACGACATGAACCATTCTTGGTTTGGCAATCACACAAACTGAATAAATAGTATCGTCTTCCCAAGCATTTAGACTTGCCCCCTCATCGGAAAAAAAAAAAAAAAAAAAAAAATAGTTTAGCATCCCCATGATTGATCCATTTTGGGCAGGAATTTTCCTTTTGGGTCGAGCATTGTGTCGCACTCGAATAGGTCTCGGCTCCAATTTTCCGAGACTTGTGATAATTGAACCGAAATCCACTAACCTATCCAGAAAAGTACGACTCGGCCGATACGGAGCGGAAATAACAATCGTATAAACGACCCTGCTTTGTCACAGGGATCGATAATCAACATGTGCACTGGGACAGAAACACGTTTCCTCCTATTATGATGTCCCTTAATTTCTTTTTCGAGTTAGTATTTTTTTTTTTTTTTTTTTAATGTTTTATGTGTTTACTGGCCATACGTGAATATGTGACAGTCAGTCAAACCCAGTCGCTGCAAAAATTCGCAAAGGCACTATACTCCCGGTCCCCATATCTCCATACACCACTACCCACCAAAGAGAAGTAAGGAAAATTGATGGTCTATAAATCACATTGAATCGCCTAATTTTCAATTTTCAAAATTGCCAATGTCATAAAATACAGCAACACGCTCCATTCAGACCTGTTCTCTGAGCCTTGGAAACAAGGTTCAAGGGGAGCGGGAGCGTGGGAGAGGGGTCCGTCGATAAAACCGGACACCCACAAATGACGACTCAGCCCTTCACAACAGTCATACATGATCCCGACTACCAAGCGATTCGCATCCTTTGTCCTTTCCGTCATGTGAAACCCGGTGAGATATGTAAAGGCGAAAGGGTCCAATTGGTGGTACGGGTACAGGACAAGACGATCGTATAAACACTAAAGAGAAAGCAGAGGGGGGACCAAATTGTATGCAAAAGCCGCATGGACCTGCTCGGACCACACATGACGTACGATGCTATGCAATAAGCAGACGCGCCCGAAGCCTCAGAAGCCTCCCAGCGGAGATCGAAGGTCCGAGACGCGGGAGTGTCTCCCCGACTGGGCCTCTAGTCTCACAACGGCCGTCAGGGTAGATTCAGCGGTCTCTCTCTCTATCGCCCGAAATTTGGAGGAAGGTAGGTAAACTTAGAAAAATGATAAAGCACTTGATAATATAATGCGGACAAAGGCATCATGGAGACTTGTGCTACAATAGCGAGCGAATAATGTCAACAAAAAAGCCCACAATGATGCTAAAAACAAAATAAACATATAACAATAATGATCATCGGAATGGTCAGCTAATTGAACGTTGCCATTGTTACAGTCGCCATTATAGGGGAAATTTCTGATTCGACCTCTTATCAGCTCCCTGCCGCGGTCGTGTGAATAGGTTATTTGGGATATGGGAGGAATTATAGGCTTTGCGTAGCCAAAGCCGATGCTCTTGTTGAAGTGGCAAATATCACACAAGATCGTAAAGAAGCGAAAATCGGCCTGCTATCATCCAATTCGCATTTGTAATATGTATGCCATGACGACGGCTAAAAGATATATGAAAAAGTAAAGGGGAAAGAGCAAATTCTATAGAGAACCCAGTGACGACGACTTTTCATTTATTTTATTTTATTTTAGTATCAGAATTGACGCATAATGTGTGGCGACAAGCCACGATTGAGACCACGAAAGCCAACCGATATCACAGGCGTCGTCTCAAGAAGCGTTGGAAGGGCGGTATGCTTTCTTGGATAGAGTGCTGTAAAACCTATTCCTGTCGCGCCTGGGCTTCTCTCCGGCCAGGGGGTCCATGCTCCTATGCTCGATATCTATTTTATGCTAGAATGGATATGGGCATGCACGAGCCAAAATAAATAAATAAACAAAAAATCATCAATGTTCACACATTTGATGATCCTTCCAAGAACAGCGTCATCAAAAGGGGCAGAAAGCTCTCCAAGCCTACCCCGCAATCAATGCACACGTATGCATCGCACCCCGAGCAGTAGCGGGCGGTGCCTTTGCATCCCTTGCACCCATAGCTCAGCCTCTTGACTATCTGCGTCTCGCATAGTGGGCAGGGGTATGATTTTAGGGATTTGGGTGGCATGGATGGCGATGGGGTTCGTGGGCGGGTTCCGCGGTTCCGCGGAGAGCAAGAGGTTGGAGCAGTCGCCGATCACGGGGGCTACAGCCTTCTTTGCGGTATTTCTGCGTGTTGCCGTCGCTCGGCGTGAGCAGCTGAAGATGTTGCGACTTGTTGAGGACCTTGAAGAGTTTGCGGTTTGAAATTATGGCGAAATGAAAAAGAAAAGAAAAGAATCAACTGCTCCGTTTTATTTAAATAGTTGGTCCAAAAAATAAAGGGGAAGGGGTTGGGATGGCATGCAGCTTCCAAGCCCAGATGTCGCTTCAAATATATGGGGTGGATCCATTAATATATTCTCAATATAGTGAAGCGGATGAATTGTTAAGATCCACATTCATGCAATGCGTTCAATATTGAGTTGCAGGCCAGAATTCGGAATTCGGCACAGGATGTGCATATGTGCTGCGCGTATGCAGCAAGCACAGGAATAGATGGCGGAGCAAATTGTAAGATGTGATGAGATTAAATGCGAAAATAAGATAAAATAGTCGAAACAAAATGTATATCATAATCCCATCATTCGACATTTGCATAGTACTGCATGCGGAAAAATACAAAAGAGAATCGAGGAGAAAACGCCGATAACCCGGATCGGATCAGCATCGTACCAACCTCGACTAGGACTTCCTAAACGTCGTCCGCCAGCGACATGTGAACCTATTCGGGCGTTTAGTCAACTTGAACTTTTTATTCACGCTTCTAACGAGGTGTTTTTATTTTTTATTTTTTAAATGTATATATGTATTAAAGCCTGTTTCTAAAATTACATGTTGCTACCTAATAGCAAAAGCTGAGTAATGAGCAAAAGAAAGAAAGTAATCCACAAGACCACGTTAGCGCGTTAGTAAGAGAGTCCGCGTGTATACTGTTCATTTACTCACATACCTCGTCAATTTGTGTACGATAACTGACCACGTGCCTCACATTTTCCACAAGAATGCTCTCATCCCGTCTGTTCGCGTCCTCGCGCCCCTTGCCAAACTTTACACTCAAACTTGCACTGACAATACGGTCACTAACCTCGCACGACACCGTTGCGCAACACACAACCGCCGTTGGCGAGATGCCGCCTCGCGTTCCGTTGCCGGGAGACAAAGGTGCGAAATACATTGGTGCAACCGATCTAGAGGAATGGCATATGGCGACGACACAAAGCATGTCACATACATGCTCTAATGTATTTTGCGTTCCTGCTCCACACGATTGCTACCAGTCATCCTCGGCATGTCTGGCGGCGTCGATTCCTCTGTCTCGGCTCTCTTGCTTCAACGCCAAGGTTTTGAAGTCGAGGGCGTGTACATGCGCAACTGGGACACGGCGGACGAGCGCGGCGTGTGCACGAGCGAGGAAGATTGGCGGGACGTGGGAGAAGTGTGCCATCAGTTGAATGTGCCATGTCGGAGGGTGAGCTCTTTAGGGTCGTGGGTTTCGAGTTTTCGAGATGCAAGAGGGAAAGAGTGGCTTCGATTTCCTTGTTTGGACGTGAATTTTTATTCAAGAGGCAAAGATATCCCGCATCCCCTTCGTTCACGCACACCAGATCGACTTCACCAAGCAATACTGGACGCAAGTCTTTTCGCGCACCCTCGATGACTATGCTTGCGGCATCACCCCCAACCCGGACGTGCTGTGCAACCGCGAGATCAAGTTCGGCGCGCTGCTCGAGCGGTGTTTGGGGAAGGACGGCGCGGATACCGACGCGGCGATGAAGGCGCGAGGAAAGATGGTGTGGTTCGCCACGGGGCATTACGCGCGGATTGAGAGGCGGGCGGATGGAACTGTTGGGCTTTTGCGAGGTTGGCTGTATATAGCGCGTCGAGGCCTTGTCCGTTATGACAACACACGATTGCAATGGGTGTCGCGTGGATGACGACTTGCCGTATGGAGACGAAGTAACTAATAAACGTCGTTCCTCGATCCTCGTCATAGGACTCGATCGGAACAAGGACCAGTCCTACTATCTCTCCAGCGTTCCCGAATCATCTCTACGTAGGGTACGTTACTATGCAAATACCACATCTTTTGGCACAGCCACGGAAAAACCACGATTTATATTCTGTCCATACCCACCCCTCACCTTACGTCATCAGGTTATCTTCCCCCTCGGTCACCTTCCGAAATCCCAAGTCAAATCCATAGCGCGCGAGGCGGGCCTAGCCAAGGTTGCTGATAAACCCGAGAGCATGGGTATCTGCTTTGTGGGGAAGCGGAGGCGATTTTCGGACTTCCTGGGTGAGTTTCATAACGATGAGGAGATGCTTTATCTCGGCAACTCTAGTTCTGAAACGTTGCCTCTATTTAGCTCAATACATTGAACAGCCGCCCGGACCGGCCGTGACGCCCGAAGGGAAGGTGATCGGGCAACACAAGGGACTATTTGCGTACACGGTCGGCCAGTCGTCAAGCATCTGCCACGGAAGCGACAAGTGGGTTTCCATGAGCACTGGTGAATTGAGATGGCATGGTTAGGTCGATGAGTGGAAGATTGATCGCGAGGACGGTTTGGAGAGACAACCTGGCAGGACCATGTTGGAGCTAGCTTGCTTGCTTTCTCTAATAAATGCTTTCACTTCCTACAGATGGTTCGTGCTGCGTAAGGACATCGCGACGAACACGCTCGTCGTTGTCTCAGGATCGTACGTAACTCCACCTTGCCCGCTCCCTGTCATCCCTCTCAATATTCTCGATACACCCTCAAAATATCAATTCCCTTCGTTCCACACGACTCTTGCCCCTCACAGCACCAACCCCCTCCTCTTCAACACGACCCTCGTCGCACGTAACTGGACCTGGATCCACAGCGTGCCTCCACTGCCCTTGACCAAGGGTGCCGGGTTCCGCGCCGTAGCGCAGGTGCGGTATAGGCAGGACGCCGAGGGGTGCACGGTCGAAAGGAGGTGGGTGTATGGATGTAGATGTATTTTTCTGGGGGAATTAGCCATGAATGGTTCCTAATTGGTCCACCACCCCTTTGGTGCTCAGCCCTGAGGACGACGATCGTTATATCATAAATTTTGATAAACCTATTCGTGCGATAACGTCAGGCCAGGTGAGCAATCGTTCCATTCGAGCGTTTTTTACCCGAAATTTTGTACTGTCAAATTCTAAATATATCTATTTCCCCCTCCTTACATAATCTCAATCTTGCCACCCTTCCACAAATGACTACCGTCTTCCTTTGGCAAGAATGTTGTGATCTGGTCCGGAGATTGGTGCCTTGGAGGTGGGGTGATCGATAGGGTAGTCAAGTAATCATTGGGGATCGTATTATGGAATGATTGTGGTGGTTGTGTAATTGTGGAATAGTTGGTTGGAGCTTGTTATTTCCGTGGTTCGAAGATATTGATGTATACGTACCAATATTGGTGATACATAAAATATTTCTTCAAACCACAGCAATATCAAGCTTCAAATGTATTAAGCCAAAACTGACTACCACAGATAGCTATTCAAGCTTTATCCAACAATTACAAAGCCAAATAAATATTAAAATATAATATGTATATTATATTAAATTAGATTTAGATTTAGTAATTAATATATATATTAATAAATAAAATATTTTATAATATTATTATAGTTAACTTAATTTTATATAATATATTAGACTTTAATTAAATATTATAAATTTAAAGCTATAAACTATTAATAAAAGATACAAAATTTTAAAGATTAAATAATAAAAATACTAATCAAGATATATTTCTAGATTTTAATAGTTTAAATTTTACTAATAATAATTTTACATCAAACATATGTATTATTATTAATATTACATTATTAAATAGACTTTAATTTATAAGCTTTAAGTTATTATTACATTTTATAAATAGTATTCTTAATTAAATTAAAGCTTGATCAATTAGGTTAATAAATTAGGTTAATATTCAACAATTTTCATTATATCTGTTAACTATTCTGTCAATATTAAAAATGGAATTTTTATATGTATCTTATATATACATATATAAGCATGCAAATTTCCATGTTATAATTACAAACTAAGGGATAATATAAATATCAGCAAAGATTCGTGGTGCCAAACATTTGACAAGGCAAGAAGCATCCTTGCGACGGGTGAGATGGGATACATCAGTTCGACGACGGTGACTTCACTGCCGTCTCGATATCAGACGCTTGTCGATACGCCAAAAGCAGACCCGCGGGACTCCATCTATCAGACACACCTCGGCCGCCAAGGCGTTGACCAAGTCCCCCATCAGTAGCTTCCGCCTCCACTTGCGGGCTCCGTAGGGCGGTCGAGGCCGCGTGTTCGTACCGGACAGTCGCATGCTAGGTCTCGACCGCCATTCCGCCTTGGACATAGTTCCTTGCAGGTGGCTTCCATCGCCGCGCTTACCATTCCATGGTAGGCCTAATTCAATAGATCGCAACCGCGCGTTATTCTCGAATCATCGTTTTCAGACTTCCTTGTAAGTACGATCTCGCTTTTGTAGGTACAATTCCATTTCATTTGAGATACCTAACTACGTATTTCTCTCACTTTAGAGTGCTTCTCTCATCAAAATAATAATCATTTTTCGCGTCAATTCAAAGCGGGCACTCCTCATTGTATATCTATAATAATTTTAATACAAATTTGCTTCTCTCGGAACATTACAAGGGCCGGAACAAATGAGTTCACCCGATTCTTAAAAAAGTATTACACGTTATTCTCCTGGTGATCCTCTTCAAACTCATCCAAGCTACGGCCCATAGTTTCAGGGATGAGGAAGGTAGACAGCAAACCCAGGAACATGATGACCGCAAAGATACCCAGTGTCTGGGGAAGAAATGCATGTTGACCTGAGTATGTGTCTCCGATTTCCACCATAGAGTTGAAACCGAATGTCGCGATGATGGCTCCGCTGATTGAGAGAAAACACATCGAATTCCACGTTAATGGATAAAATTGATAGAAAAGGTAAGAATTAGAGCGGGACAGAAGTTACTTACAGCTTGCCAGAGGCGGCCGAAATACCATGAGCCGAAGCCCTGACCTTGGTAGGGAAGACTTCGCCAGGTACAATAAATGTTGTGCTGAAATTACAACGTATGGTTTAATTCGCATTAGAATTCTTTTCTCGCCAAATATTAATATCGAATCCTATCATGTGCTTACCTGTTGGGACCAAAGTTAAAGAAGAACTGTGCGAGAGTGAAAATGGTAATGAACAACCCGACAGCCTCATTTTTGATCTGGTAGAACCCAGCTGACAGAACAATGAAGAGGACTGTCAAGATGCTGAAGCCCATGATTTGGATCTTCTTTCGGCCCCACCGGTCGACTAGCGCAACGGTAACGAAGTATCCAGGAACAAAACCGAGGCACGAGATGATAATGTTGCCGACGACGGTGGCCCAGAGGGTGTCGAAGGCGGTCGCTTTTTTTGAGTACCCAATGGCGCTTAGGATGTAAGAGTTGTTGAGGTTGAGACCGTAACTATTTCCCAAAGAATATTGTTAGTCGCCTGTGTAGTCTTTTGTTGAAGTCTAGAGGAATAATGTTGAAAGCTAACTTACAATGCAATGTCAAGGAAAAACCATGAGAGGGAAGTTCCCAGAAGAATTTTAAGGTTTTTCCATTGAGAGAAATAATCTCTAAAATCCTTCGAGTGATTCTTCTTCGAAGTAAACCCTTGATCAACAACTGTTTGCTCCTCCAATGATTTGCCCATTTGAATATTGACGGCCTTTGCTGCCTTGGCGGAATCACCTTGAACATCCAAGGCATAACGAGGTGACTCGGGCATTGTCAAACGCAAATATACCGTGGCAGCCGCGGGGATGGCACCTACCCCAATCGCAAGTCTCCACACGTAATCCAAGTTCATGACATCAGCTTCAATGGCATCCTTAAAGATAGCGAGAAGAGCCAGAGTGACGAGGGACGCGGCCAGATTACCGATGCCTAGTCAGTGGTATTAAGTGCAAAAAGTTATTCATAAATAAGCCTAACCAAGAGCAAATTTGGAAGGTAGTTTGGTAAAATCAAATCACCTTGCATGGAGAAGATCAATGCCATATTTCTCCCGCGCCTGCCAGCAGCCGCCCATTCTGAGGTGATGGTTGCCGACATGGGATAGTCACCACCGACTCCGATCCCGAGAATCAAACGCCAAAAGCCCAGGAAGCCGAAAACGCTAACGCCGCGCACGGTAGACGATGACATGGCACAGCACACCGTCGCAAAGATGATTATCAAAAGTTCCAGCCCGTAGATTTTTTGACGACCGAGAGCGTCACCCAAAAAACCAAAGACCAGCTGCCCGATGAGAGTACCAACGGACGCCATTCCCTTGACGGCGCCTTCGATATTGGCGGGCATAATGTTTCCAGCATCGGAAAAATACCTAAAAAAAATAAACAAAAAATATTTGTATACTGTATGTGTGTAGAAGTAAGAAGTAATAAATGAAGTGCATATACGTACACATAGCCAAGCATAGGTGTGACCAAATTGATGATGAAGACATCGTAACTGTGCAAAAAGAAATTGTTTGTTAGTTCGCAAATGAGTATAAATTGGTGTGTGAGTATAAATTGGTTCGTGAGTATAAATTGGTGTACTATCGACTCGGAGGTACGTACGCATCAGTCATAAATCCAGTACCGGATGTGAGCAATGTTCGAATGGTAAACCAATTTAAAGAATTGGTATCATCCAGATTCTCGAGAGGAACACGTTTACGGGCGTCGTCGACTTGCTGGTTAAGTTGATCCATTGCCGTGCCGAGATGATTAGATGAAAGAAAGTAAAAAAAATGCCGTTAACTTTTATACATGATACCTAATTTTCACGAGGGTATTCGAAAGCCAATCACAACGTTCATCGTTCACACGAGGGTATTCGAAAGCCAATTACAACGCTCATCGTTCACGAGGGTATTCGAAAGCCAATCACAACATTCATCGTTCTCACGAGGGTATTCGAAAGCCAATCACAACGTTCATCGTTCTAATGAGGGTATCGAAAGCCAATCACAACGTTTATCTCATGAAATTGTAGATCTTGCAATGGGTGTCATGGTAGATGTCCGATTTTGTCCGCGATCCGACGATTCTAATTTAATTTGCTGTGATTTAATACGTCAACTGAGTTTTGACAATCTCTTTTTTTTTTTTTTTCCGAGTCGATGTCCGCAGAGGGCATGGAACAAGGGAAGAGAAAACACCCCAAAACCTAAACCCTACCGGATGAGCTATCCGAAAGCTCGGGCATTGAATGCCGCCCCAATTAAACAGTTTCGGCTATTTACATAAAATGGAAACTAAACAAATGTCAAAATGTTCTACTCCCGACAGACGGAACATTCGCCGTTTTATCTTTGGTTAGCAGGCTCGCGGTTTGCAGCTTGCGCGGCTTGTGATGAAATTGGCTAAGCTGGGTTTGATTTTATATGGGGCGTGGTGCAAGAAAGTGAACATATGACATCATCCATAATTATTTCCTATGATTTAACATTCTTTTTTTCAGCACTAAAAATACCATTAATGCCATTATTATCATAGTTACTAATACAGTAGAAATTAATCACATTGGTTTAGTTTTATTCTACTTTTTTATATAGCCTTCTAAATTACAGAGCTTTTTGGTTAGTCTTTCATTTTTTATAAAACCTACTATCTGATTGTTTTTATAAGTCTCTTCTACTCATTAAATTATCTTATAATACTTAGAGAACAAAACTACTACTAATTCTAAATCAGAATAATAATAAGAGAAAATCCCAGTTTTTTCTTAATATCTTTACTATGTTTTTACTTAACTAAATATTAATAATAAAATTATGACAACTTATAACCTCTCATATATATAACTTCAGAAGGCCTTTTATGATTATACTTATATTACATACTTATACTATATTAAAGATTTATAAAATAAATAACTAAGTGTTAAGATATATATCTAATCTCACATCTAAAGATATATAATAAAAAAGCTAGTAGTTTTTAAGATCTGCTATAAATATTAACTTATATTAGCTTTAATATTTTTTTTATTAGTTTTTTTTTAGTATTACTTTAATCTTAACTTAGATTTCTGAGTCAATACTATAAATATCTCTTAATAAATAATTTTTAATAGAAATAACTATTGCTTCTATTAGACTTTTATAAGAAAATACTTATTTAAGATACTGTTATATATAGTATGTTCTAAAACTGAACTAATATTTTATTAAATTTTATATTTTAGTTATTTAAATAAAAATACTCTATATAAATATATTTTATATTATAATATATTAAAATTTTATATTAGAGATATTTAAAAATATTAAATTTATTATTTTTAAATTTTTATTTTATCTTTAAAAAAAAATCTAAAAAAAA
>RBNI01006622.1:0-11137 GCA_003990745.1 Jimgerdemannia flammicorona | reverse complement strand
CCCCCACCCCCACTCAATGAAAGACCACTTTGTCTAACACCATCTCCACCTGCCCACCACTCTGTTCACATATCCCTTCCACCAGACAGCCATGTTGCCCACCCTGGGGACTCTGACCCACCCACCACCCAGTCAGCAGATCCCCCATCAACCTCTCCCACCTTAACAACTTCTTCTGTAAACCCATCTATCACCCCTCCTTGAAAACAAAGAGCCAATGTCCAGCCAGTCCTACTCTAACTGCTAAAACCCACCCTACAGTGAGCCAACCATTGCCCACCCCACCCACTAGCCAAGATTTCAAATCCTCCCAGTGATCTATCTCTCCATCTGGCCTCCTCTCCATATCCAGCTTATTCCCTACTACTATCCAAAAATCCCCCAGAACCTCACACTCTCCCAACCAATGTTCAGGTGTCTGCACAAATTCCCCAACCTGCCCTACATCATAACACTCTTTACAATCCAATCAGCTATCTTCTACCAGATGCCTGATATGGAAATTCAACATAATGTTCCTCTATAGCATCTACCACCATACCACTCAGAACTTGGGAGGAAGCCACCTCTGTATCTCAGCACACTATGACCAGACACCTGCCTAGTCCCACTCCTCACCAATCCTCACTGCCTGCCAACCACTCAGCCAAAGATCCTGGCCAGGATCCTGCTGATACTCCACTCCATCCCCAAGATCAAACTCAGCAAGTAGAACACTCCCCAGAAGCAGCCTGTCCCATTGCCATATAGCTGTTTCCCACAGTATCTCTCCCTCATTGCCTCACCAGCAGAGACCTATCCGGTGTGCACCATCCACCACCCCCACCAGAAGCCCCTAAACCATAGCCTTTGACTTCTATTCAGCCCCACCAGAGAGAGTAAATCTCCTGAGGACCCTCAAGGGGAGAATCTCATCTCTCACACCTTCTGCATCAGTGGCACCCAACTTTCTCCCTGCAGCTCAATAGCTCTTTTCAACCACCAGTCTCACAGGTAGTGCAACCTCTTAGGGAAATCTACAAGGCCTAGTCCTTCCCTAGCCACTGGTGTTGCAAGGGTATTCCAACTGATCTGGGACCCCCTCTCTGCCCAAATCCAATCTCTAGCCATCTTTGTCAGCCTCTTCACCACCCAAGCTGGAAAGTCTAAGTGGTAGGTCATGTACCATAGCTTGGGGAACTAGTAAACATTCAGAATTGACACCCACCCTGCCAGAGAGATATGTTGACCCCCCCAACCTCTAAGGGCCCCCCCCAAACAGTCACCCTCCTCTCCCACCACCCTCATGGCAAGACAGATCCATATACTGAAAGATAGATACCCAGATACCACACCACCTCTCCTGTAGAGACAATTGTTCCAATGACATCCCCACCCACTAGCTCATTCCCTAGTACCATTGTCTCATGTTGAGCTTTGCCCCAGAGTGTGTCTCATACCATTCCACTGTCTCCTTAACCACCTCAACATCTGTCACAGAACTAAGTCCAACTACATATCATTGGCAAAAGCCCCCACTTTCCACACTATACCATATATAGAGATCCCTACCATCTTCTGGCAAATCCTATCCATCAAAGGTTCTAATGAAAGGGCATAGAGAATAGGAGACAGTAGATCTCCCTGAGGAACTCCTCTTCCCAAGGGAAATGCCAGACCCTGGTGACTATTATACATTAGTGCAGCCCTACTGCCCTCCAACAGATTCAACATAGCAGCCCGAAATTGTGAGGGGACACCAATTCTATCCAGCACCTTATCCAGCCAAACCTGATGAACATGGTCATAGGCCTTCTCCTGGTCTAGAAAGACTAGTCTACTATCCAGTCAACAAGCCCAGGCCCCCTCAATGATGCTGTGTACTCAGACAGTCTCATCTCTTATAAGCCAGCCTCCTACAAAGCCTGGCTGCTTCTCATCCAACACCTGTTGGGCAACTCTCTGTAGTCTTGCAACAATCACCTTAGTCACTATCTTTCTATCTATATCCAGAAGTATGATCAGTCACCAATTCTTCCAGTCCTCCCTCCTCCTCTTGTCTTTGTACAATAATACCACCAACCCTAAGTCCTGCTCTCCAACCCACTTGCAATTCTGAAGAACATGGTCACAGAGAGCAGCCATCTCTCCCAACACTCCAGGAACCTTCACTATCTTCTTTCAGAAGTCCCAGGGTAGCCCATCTTCTCCTGGTGCTGTCCCAAGCTTGGTTGCCATAAGGACTCTCTGGATCTCCTCCTTTTGGACTAGTACCATCAAGTCACCAAGTCCCTCTACCCACAGTGAATCTCACTCCTCCAGCACATCACCAATTGTCCCTTCATCTGCACCCTCTTCCTCCTCACTCCACAGACCCCTCCATCACTCCTTCAGTACCCCCAAGATCTGTTGTATGCCATACACCATTTCCCTATCTCTTTCCAGTACCATTCAGGTTACACAACCTTTGGAAGGAACTTACAACATCGTTTTTGGAGAAAAGAGACTAATAACATGGCAACTGACAGGCAACCTGAGGTGTGTACTGGGCAGGGTGGCCCAAGTGCTTTCGACTGGCAGTAGGTGGGGAGGGGCCCAGGTCTGGGGGGGGGTATGAGGGGGCTGCTGGCAGGTGGACATGGAAGGGGTGGAGGTAGTGGCAGAGGCCCAGGACCTGGGAGGGCGAGCTTCGCAGAGACAGTGAAGGGGAGACAACAGGCATCAGGGCTGGAGGGCTGGCTGAGGAAGGGTAAGGAGACCAAAAAGGTGACAGTGCAGAGGGGAGCAACCCTTGGAAGGGGGGGCAGTGGAGCTGAGGGAGTAGCGGCTGGGGGGAGTGTAACTGCTGATGGTGATGGGACTGTCAATCTGGAAAAAAATCCAGATGTGATGGCTGATGGCAAGGCTGAGTGGCTGAGGCTTAGAAGACAAGGGGATTTGGCAGATGGTGTAACAGGCCTGGTGGTGGCCCCATTGCTCAAAAAATTGATCTCAGCATTCACAGTCACACTGTGCTTCTGGGGCTTAGCAGTGATGATGAAAATGGTACTGGGGCTCATTGCTAAGCAGGTGGCAGGAGCTGCATCAGTGAAGTTTTTGAAGGGACTGGAGGGAGTGGAGGTGGGTTTTGAGGAGGCAGCACCACTGGGGGAGGCACTGAAGGCTGGATTGGTGGTTGGGGAGGTGTGTGTTCCAATGGCATATTGCCTGAAGTGGGATCCCAGGGTGGTCCAACTGATGGTGAAAGGAGTGCTGACAGTGATGGTGATGGAGATGAGAAAGAGAGTTGAGGATTTCATGGCAGAATATGGAGAGGTGGTGGATATCAGATTCAGAGTCTGGGAAGGAACCTCACTCAGGACTGGTGATGTGGATGTGAGAATTTGGCTGGCTGGGAAGGAAGCTACTGCAAAGGTAAGGGACTGGCCTTCAGCAATGGTCTGGGGAGTGATCTTGTATAAGGTGACAAGGGTGAAGGGATGTGAGGAGGAGGAGGAGGATTTATTGGAAGTGCTAGAAGAGTTGGGTGGTGCTGTAGAGTGGCGAGCGAAGGCTTGGGAGGCTTTTGTGGAGTTGATGTACTTGGAGGTGGTGGATGGAAAGCAGATTCGAGTGGCCAAGGAGTAGTGGGAAAGGGCTCAGGGGCAGAAGAGACAGAAAGAGCTGCTGGCCAAGCTGGATAACAGACCACTGGGGGATACAAGCAAGGTAAAGGGCACAGGGGGAGCTGAAGTGAGTGTCTGGGCCAGTGAGGGGGAGGGGAAGGATGAGAAGGAGGCAGGGGAGGATAAGGAGAAGCCTAATAATGACCCATATGCTCATGGTATGCTGGAGGTTTGGGAGGAGGACTGGGAGGGCTCCCCTACCCCTACCCCTCTTATCAGGCGTGGCCTGGCTTCCCAAAACAGGGTGGTAGAGGATGTGCCAATGCGTGGGGCCCAGAGGTTGCAATTTGGAGTTCCAGAGGCAGCATATGGGAGACAGACAGTGTCAGCTGGAGAGGAGGAACTGGTGGATGTCCCAGAGGTATGGGATGAGTTTGCAAGTGCTGGAGCTGACACTACAATGTTGGATGGAGGGAGGCCAGTGACTCTGGGGGGGAAGGAGGTGGGGAACTTACTTTGGATATGCCAGATGATGAATAACCTGGCAGCAGAAGAGTTGGGGGAGGTGGACTTGTGAGTGATGAGTGATGAGCATTGAGTGAGAATACTGCAGAGAGATGGAGTAATGAAGAGAAGGCATTGAAGGCGGAAATTCTTGCAGTATACCTGGAGGAGGAAGGGTATGAGGTGGATAAGGAGAGAGAGGCAGAGATGGTGGTTGTTGCTGGGGAGAGGGCTGAATACTGCTGGAACAAGCATCATGGACTGCAGCTCTGGCAGGAGGCATGCCTAGAATACCAAGAGGAGTTCGAGGAGAAGGCAGATGGAGAGACTGGCTGGATTGGAGGCTCAGAGAGCAGAAGAGGAGGAGGTGGCTGTGGAACATAATCTGGACATGGTGTAGGAGGAGATGAGCATGGAGCAGTAGAGATCGATTGATAACAAAACATATTTCATTAAGATCAGTACAACCAACATTTTTTCTTTAAATGTGAATGGGTTATAGAGTGCTGCTCAACATAGGAACATTTTTACTTAAATGAAGGGATTGGAGGCTGATCTCTTCCTCTTGCAGGATGTCAGGTGTGAGGATGGTTCTGACAAGACGGAATGGATGAAGGAATGGGGAGGTGTGGTGATTTGGAAGAGCAAGGTTGGGATTTTGGTTCAGAAAGGCAGAGGGGAGATACAGGATGTGAGGAGCTGGGGGGAGAGACTGGTCTGGGGTGAGTGGATTCATGCAGGCTGGGAGCTGGTTACAGTTGGCTCCTGTTACTGCCCTGCTGTACAAGGTGAGCATGTAGATTGGGTGAAAGGTTTACAGGAGAGTGGGATCCTTACAGAGGCTGGGGTGGATATGCTTGGGGGAGATTTCAATATGGTTCAGGACATACTGTTGGATAGAACAGATGGAGGACAAGGTGCTGAGAGCAGGAGTGGAGGACTGGCAGCATGGGTGAAAGTAGAAAGACTAAGTGTGATGGTAGATGCTGGTAGGGAGTGCTGGGAGAATAGGAGGGTTTATACACATTGGGCAGGGGGCCTGGGGACAAGAATTGACTGGATTTTGATGGCCAGTTGCTGGGGCCTAGATGTTTGGAAGTCACTGGAGGTGGAATGGTGTCCATGGTCGGATTACTGGGGGCTTTTGGGACAGGGGTGCTTTGGGGGAAGTGGGGATGGGTCTGGACATTGGTGCCTCAATTCCTCTTTGTTAGATGACAAGACCTGGTGGGATGAGTAGGCTAAAGACATTTAGCTGAGGATGGAGAACTGGTGGTGGGAAGGTGTCTCAGTTGGGGTTCGGTGGATGAGGATGAAGGACACACCTTTCTCCGGTACTATTCACATTACACAAGCTTCAAGCAACAGTTTTTCGACACAAAGCAGAGGAAAGGTATTATAAACATATCTTCGAGCAAGAGTTCTGACGGGCGTGCTGGGTCTGGTGGACCTGGGGCCTTTAGCTGGCAGCAGGTTGGGAGGGGTTATGGCCTGGGGATGGGGGCCTTTGGAGGGTTGACGAGCGGTGAGAGGGCTGGTGGAGGGCCGGGGTCCAGTGGGAAGAGAGGAGGGACTGGCCACATGAGTTTTGCTGACAAGGTGAAGGGGAGTGGATGGCCGACTGGAAGCTGGGCTGGTGCTGCGGTGGGGAAGGGCAAGGCGAGCCCTGGAAGGGGGGGAAGTTCCCTGGCTGGGGGTATGAGCATAGGGTCTGGAGGTGTTGTGGCTGGGGGCGGGACTGCTGATGGCGGCGTGATGGTGGATCAGGAAAAAAAAAGAGATGTTACAGCTGATGGCCAGGGGGGGCAGGGGTTCCCGATGCAGAAGGGAGACCTGGCAGATGGTGTGACAGGCCTGGCAGTGGCTCCATTACTCAAGAAGTCTATCTCGGAGTTTGTGGCTACGTTGTGCTTCAGGGGCTTAGCAGTGACGGCAAGGATGGTCCTGGGGCTTATTTCAAAGCAGGTGGTGGGGGCAGCATCGGTGAAATTCCTGAAGGATCTGGAGGGTGTGGAGGTGGGCTTTAAGGAGGTGGGCCCCCTGGAAGAGGCGCTGAGAGCTGGAGTGGCAATTGGGGAGGTGGTGGTCCCTATGGTGTGCTGTTTGTGGTGGGACCCCAGGGTGATACAGCTGATGGTGAAAGGAGTGCCCATGGTGACAAGAGAGGAGACAAGGAGGAGAGTAGAGGAGGTGATGGCAGAGTATGGGGATGTGGTGGATATCGGCTTTCAGATGTGGGAGGGGATGATGATCAGGACAGGTGATGTCAATGTCAGGATTTGGCTAGCAGGGAGGGAGGCCACTGGGAAGGCGGGTGACTGGCCCTCAGTGTTGATGTGGGGTGCTTTTATTTGTAAGGTGTCGAGGGTGAAGGGGAGTGAGGAGGAGGAGGAGGATTTGCTGGAGGCATTGGAGGAGATGAGTGGTGCGGTGGAAAGGCAGGCAAAGGCCTGGAAGCTCTTTGAGGAGTCGACGCACCTGGAGATTGTGGAGGGGAAGCATATACGCACTGACAAGAAGCAGTGGGAGCAGGCCCAGGGGCGCTTGTGACAGAGGGAGCTTTTGGCGAGTATGACTAGGGGGGAGAAGAGGAAGAAGGATGGGGCTGGAGAGTCTGGTGGGGTCAAAGCAAGTGTATGGGCTGGTGAAGGAGGAAAGGAGGCAGTGGTGACGGAGGAATGGGCTGCGAAGGTGCTGTGCAAAGATCCCTATGCTGATGGTACTTTTGAGGTTTGGGAGGAGGCATCGGATGGTACCCCCCCCCCACTTGTCAGGAGGGGCCCGGTGAGGAGGTGAGGTGCAGATGAAGATGTTCTGATGCAGGGAGCTCAGCGAGTTACCTTTGGGGTCCCTAATGTGGTGAAAGGAGGCCAGGTGGTGTCGGTTGGTGAGGACGAGCTGGTGGATGTTCCAGAGGAGGAGTGGAATAAGGATGCCAGTGTAGGTGCTGATATTATGATGCTGGATGCAGGGAGGCCGGGGACCCCTGGAGGGAAGGAGATTGGGAATCTGCTGTGGATGAGCAATGTGATGGATAACCTTGCAGCTGAGGTGTTGGGGGAAGTGGATCTGAGGGCCATGCCAGAGGAGCACTGGGCACGGATTCTGCGAGGTGATGGAGTTGTGGAGGCACTGAAGACGAAGATTCTGGTGATCTTATTGGAGGATGAGGGTTATGAGGTGGATGAGGTGAGGAAGGCAGAACTGATGGTTATCGCTGGTGAAAGGGCTGCCTACTGCTGGGCAGAATGCCATGGGTTGAAGTTCTGGCAGGAGGCCTGTGGAGAGTATCGGGAGGACTTTGAGGAGAGAGAGGATGGGGCAATGGTTGAACTTCTGGAGGGATTGGAGGTGCAGGAGGCTGCGAAGAAGGAACTGGCTGCGGAATGCAACTTGGATTTGGTACAGGAGGACTTGGGTGTGGATTTGTAGAGGAGAGGCTCAATATTTAACATTATTCATCATGAACAGTACAACTAACATTTTCTCGCTCAATGTGAATGGCCTTCGGGGAATTGGGAGGCATAAGAACATTTTTACTTGGCTAAAGGGATTGGAGGCCGATCTCTTTCTATTGCAGGATGTACAGTGCGAGGATGAGGATGATCGGGTAGAATGGACTAGGGAATGGGGTGGAGCCACTGCTTGGTTTGGAAAGGTGGCGATTCTGGTAAAGAAGGGTCGAGGCGATTTGGAGGGAATCAGGAGCTGGGGAGATTGCTTAGTCTGGGGTGAATGGTACCGGCCAGGGTGGGAATCAGTGAGGGTGGGCTCTTGTTATTGTCCGGCAGCTAGGGGAGAGAGGATTGCATGGATTCAGGATCTGCTGGAGGAGGGCATGCTATTGGAGGAGGGGGTTGATGTCCTTGGTGGTGATTTTAACATGGTTCAGGATTTGCGCCTGGATAGAACTGATGGCGGGAGAAATGCCGGCGGGAGGAGTGGCAGTCTGGATGCGTGGGAGGAGGTAGAGAACCTTAGCTCATTAGGAGATATGGGCCGAATGTGGTGGGGCGACTCCAGGGTCTACACACACTGGGTGAATAGCCTGGGGACTAGGATTGACTGGATTCTGACTGCGGAATGTTGGGGCACAGATGTCTGGAAGGCTTTAGAGGTGGTGGGGTGCCCATGGTCTAATCACTGGGAACTGTTTGGGCAGGGGCAGTTTGGGGGGAGTGGAGATGGACCCGGACATTGGCGCCTTAACTCCTCCCTGCTGGCTGAGAAAGTGTTGTGGGATTCATGTGTAGAGGACATCCAGACAAAAGTTCTACTCTGGAGGCAGGAGGGTTTTTCAGTGGCTGTCCATTGGTTGAGGTTGAAGGAGGCTGCGAGGGCCTATTGGGGTGGGGCTGGTAGAGAGGCAGGGAGGCAGAGGAGGAGGAGATTATGGTATGCTTCCAATCGACTGAGGGGATTGCAGTTGGAGTGGGCAGATTTGCTTATGACTGATGAGGTGGAGGATTGGAGGTTAGAGAGGGCGAAATTGGAAGTTGTGGAATTGCAACAGGTATTGAGAGAGGAGGAAGAGACTCGTATGGGAGGAATGGTGGCCAGACTAAGGTGGCAGGGGCTTGAGGAGGGAGAGAGACCTACTAGGTACTTGTCTAGGCTCCTCAAAGCCAGGCAGGTGAGACATCAGTGGGAGGGGGTCTTTGATGCTGAGGGAGAATTGGTACATGGTACACAGCAGATCCTGGGGGTATTGAAGGCGAATTGGCGGGGTCTGTGGAGTGAGGAGGAAGGGGGTGCTGATGCTGTAGAGATTGGTGATGCACTGGAGGAGTGGGAACCACCGGTGGTTGAGGGTCTATGGGACTTAGTCTTGCCAGTCCAGGAAGAGGAGATTCAAGGAGTCCTGGCGGCGACTAAGCTGGGTACAGTGCCAGGGGAGGATGGATTACTGTGGGACTTCTGGAAGAAGATGGCGACAGTTCCTGGAATGCTGGGGGAGATGGCTTCACTCTGTGACCATGTTCTTCTAAATGGAGTGTGGGTTGGCGAACAGGACTTAGGGCTTGTGGCCCTGCTGTACAAAGATAAGGGCAGATGTGAAGATTGGAAGAACTGGAGGCCAATCATGCTTCTAGATATGGATCGGAAGTTGGTGACTAAGGTGATTGTCGCGAGGCTACAGAAGGTTGCTCAGCAGGTGCTGGGTGAGGAACAGCGGGGCTTTGTAGGAGGTAGACTCATCAGAGATGGAACTGCCTGGGTGCATGGCATTATTGAAGGAGCCCGGGCCTGCAGACTGGATGGCAGACTGGTTTTCTTGGACCAGGAGAAGGCATATGACCATGTTCGGCAGGTCTGGCTGGGCAAGGTGCTGGACAGAATTGGTGTTCCCCCACAGTTTAGGGCCTCTATGTTGAGTTTGTTGGAAACGAGTAGGGCAGTGCTGCTGTATAATGGTCACAGGGGTTTGGTGTTCCCCTTGGGGAGAGGAGTTCCTCAAGGGGATCCACTGTCCCCTATCCTATATGCCCTCTCCTTGGAACCTCTGATGGATAGGATCCATAGGAGGGTGGCTGGGCTCTCGGTGTATGGTGTGGAGTGGAAGGTGGGGGCCTTTGCAGATGATATAGTGGTTGGACTTGGATCGGTAGCAGATGTGGAGGCCCTTCGAGAAATGGTGGAGTGGTATGAAGTGCACTCGGGAGCAAAGCTCAACTGGCATAAGTGTGAAATGATGGTGCTGGGGAATGGGCTAGTGGGAGGGGATGTCATTGGAACAATTGTCCCCACAGGAGAGGTGGTGTGGTATCTTGGTATCTTCCTCTCTGTATATGGATCAGTCCTGCCACAGATATGGTGGGAGAGGAGGGTGGATATTTGGGGAGAGGCTCTAAAAAGTTGTGGGGGTCGACACATCTCCCTGGCGGGGCGGGTGATGATTCTGAATGTATACTGGTTCCCCAAGCTGTGGTATGTGGCATATCACTTAGACTTTCCTGCTTGGGTAGTGAAGAGGTTGATGAAACTGGCAAGGGATTGGATTTGGGCAGGCAGAAGGGCCCAGATTAGTTGGGATACCCTTGTGGAGCCAGTGCTTCAGGGAGACCTGGGCCTTGTTGATCTCCCTAAGTGCCTACACTGCCTGCGAGCTTGGTGGTTGAGAAGGGCTGTGGAGCTACAGGGTGGAGGTTGGGTACCATTGATGGAGAAGGTGTGGGAGATGAGGGTCTCCCCCCGGGGGTCCTCAGGGGATCTGCTCTCTTTGGTGGGCCTGAATGGGAGTCGCCGGCTATGATATAAGGGCTTCTGGTGGGGAGTGGTCGACGGAGCTCACAGGATAGACCTGCACTGGCGTGGTAATGAGGGGGAGGTGGTATGGGGTCCAGCTATGTAGAAGTGGGACTGTTTGCTTCTAGGGGGAGTTCCACTCGCTGAGTTTGACATTGGAGATGGCGTAGAATGTCAGTGGTGAATTGGCCAGGATCTTTGGCTGAGTAGTTGGCAGATGGTGAGGATTGGAGAGGAGTGGGACTGGGCAGGGATCTGGTCTTGGAGTGCTGAGGTGAGGCGGTGGCTTCCTCTGAAGTACTGGATAGTATGGTAGCGAATGTTGTGGAGGAATGTAATGTTGAACTTCCATGCTGGGCATCTGGTGGATGGTGGTCAGTTGGACTGTGAGGAGTATTATAATGTTGAGCAGGTTGGGGGATTCGTACAAACGCCAGAACATTGGCTGGGGGAGTGTGAGGTGTTGGGGGATTTCTGGATAGCTATAGGGGATTGGCTTGGGGTTAAAAGGAGGCCAGATGGTGAGAGGGGTCGCTGGGACGATTTGGCATTAAGAATTTTGGGAGGTGTCGGCAATAGGTGGCTTACTGTAGGGTGGGTTGTAGCAGTGTAGGTGGGATTGACTGAGCATTGGCTCTATGTTTTTGAGGAGAGACGACAGATAGGGATACCGGAGAAACTATTGAGATGGGAGGAGTTAGTAGTGGATCTGCTAATGGGGTGGTGGGTGGGATGGGGGCCACAAGGTGGGTGTCGCCGACGTCTGGTGGAAGAGATATGTGAACAGAGTGGGGGGAGGGTGG
>RBNI01006621.1:0-11139 GCA_003990745.1 Jimgerdemannia flammicorona | reverse complement strand
TTGCAGACCTAGCCATTATTTTGTCCTCTATCTGAGTCTCTAGAACTATCTTGATATTCTGCTCCCCTCTCTTCCTCTCCATCAGCCTACTTCTCCTTCACAGATATGTATATGGAGTCTCCTACTCCCCCAACTGTGAGAAGGACACTTCAGCTGTCTTCACCCCTTTCATTCAATTTCTATCAGTTGCAACCCTCTCAGCCTCCTCCTCAGCAGATCTTTACTGTAAGCACACAACCTCCAAGTCATTGAAATCACATGTCACCCACTGAACAAGCTACTAAAATCACATGCGACCTCCAAACAAATCTGGAAATCACCTGCTTGATCACGAAGCTGAGTCAAACCAAAGTCAATAAATCTGGAAATCACTTGCTTGATCACAAAGCTAAGTCAAACCAAAGTCACAGTGCACAAAGCTGGGTCAATACGAAGTCACGGAACATAAGATTTACACAAACAGAATCTTACCAATCAGGACCAAATGCATATATACCGAGCACTAAGATGCATCGAAACAGAGAACTAAAACAAACAACAACCACAACTTCCAAACACACAAACATGACCACCGAGATCTACAACCGCATCTATGCTGACATTTGGAATACCATTGTCAACCAAGCCACACCCCCCCTACCTCTCATAAATATCCATAGCCTAGCACCCCTCTACTTTGTGGAAGCCCGATGGAATGCTCTGAACATGCTTAACGAGGCCCACTGAATCGGACAAATCTCAAGCTACTACCAGATTGGCCGCCTCCTAGAAGATATGGTTGAACACCACTATGACACAGATATCACCCAGATGTCTCAACACTAGAAGCTCATCGCCCGCAAACATCAAGAACTCTTCTATGAGTACAGCACCTTTATTTCCCACCTCTGAGTTACTACTAGTGAAATGGTTGCTACCCTGTCCTATGGACAAATCGATGATATGATACAAGAACTCAACCACAAGTACCTTGAGTATGTTGAAACCACAGACAGAAACTTCCCACACCCCGATGATCACATCCTGCAAATGCCCCAAGTTGGATATGTCATGAAGGATGTCTATGATATAATCCACTTCGATGAAGATAAAGCAGAAGACAATGATCTCTCTGACACCAACATGACCTCAAGCCAAGGATCCCTGCCAACCCTGATCATACTGCCAACCTTGCCGATGAACTTATAACAGTTCATAACTATATACAAGACTTATTGGGACAATGACTACTGGTACGAATACCAACCCGCATTCACCCCTAATTACTTTAACTACAATGAAGAGACCAGAGAACACAACCTGTACCTTCAGACAACTCTTGAAATCGAACTAACAACTCCACCACCTAAGTATGAGTAACATGAACTACAGCTACCAGCTTACTACAACCCCGCAACTCATAGTGCTGTAACCTATAGAAGGTATGCAGATAGCAAATCTGACAAAAGTGAAGATGATACACCACTCCTTCATCCACTAATACCTTATCCAGCATATGAGACAGATGATGCTATCCTGTAGGACAGTGATGAAGTCCTAATGTATTATTACCTCACTGAACAAGGAGAAGTAATCTGCGAACCACTCTTCCTAGATAACTACTTTATCAGAGATAATGCAATCGATGGTGATGTCATCGAAGACTACCCAGATAGTGTCTAAACCATAAATAGCCTAGCAGTCATAGTATAGTTGGATTAGCCTTGTATAATATGACTGTGAACTGACTCAGCAGTCAGACGATCTCTTGACATGTCAGATCACTATTGTACTATGTGACTGCATTCCGACTCAGCAAGGCACTTAGTGCTACATCCATACTTAGCATAGTCCAGACAGCCTCTCACCAGTATAAATACCCCCTCCCCCAGACCTCAGAATCTCAGACTCAAACACACAAGAACATTCCTGAATACTTCCCCACAATATCTCTTCACACAACTACTCCTAGTATAGTAATATCATGAATAGCGAATAAACCTATTTAATAATCCACAAACCACTCTTAAGTAAATCTGCTCCCTGTTAGGTCCTACTTCTAACCCCATCACAAAATTTCCTAATTGGGTATTGTCTGCAGTGATATGCTGATTCAACTAAGCTGGTCTTAGTTTCTTGAACTTCCTGAAATATGGAAATATCCTGAACCTCCAGAACTAGTCCAAAAAAGGACTTTGGTTGAGACATCAACCTGATCTTGAAATCAATAAGTGTAGAGGATGTACTCCATATGAAATTGATCTTGACCATAAGAAAATAGTCTTTCAGAATATCCAGAACTTCCAGAAAACCCTTCCAGAACTATGTAACAGTTACCTTAAAAAGCAACCCTCTTACAACTTGATAGCAGTGGTTTACAATCCAATTCTGCTTCAAGATGCTTCCTCACCCTACTACAAACCTGTCTGTGAAATTCCTATAAGTTGGTATAAAGCCCAACCTCTGAACCAGAATTTATCCTGAACCATCTGACAATCTGGAGAGAATTGAACCTGACATACAAGGACAATTTGACCTCCACACCTGCAATAAGTGGGACAAACTTCATTCAAAGAAAGAAGTACTCTGGTTAAATCAGCAAATAGGTGAAACCCTATTCAACGAACTCCTTGCACTACACCCAGCAAGTCACAATGAAGAAGATCTTATTGAAGCCTTTTTTACTCTTCTCAACAAGAGTTTTGTCAGCTCTACAAATTCGAGTGACCTAGGACAACCAGCAGCAGTCTTTCTAGCCTTAGTTCCTCATGAAGCCCAAGCCTCTGTAGCCAAGTGGCTCAACTCTACTGACTTTCACCATACCAGGACTAAGACCACATTATACTACTAATTTCAGAACAGCAAGGCCTGCCATATTCTTAAAGAAGAAGCAAGAGAAACTCTTCATTAACTATCTGATCCTAAACCAGAAGCAGGCCCTGCCACTGCCCTATCTGAATCTGAAACCAATACTGAACCAGAACTTGACTTTGAATTAAGTCCTTCTGAAATCAGATATATAACTGATTCTGTCTATTTTGATGCCAAGCAAACCCAATTACATGAGGACCAAACCAAAGAAGAGGAGGAGTATCTCAGTGAATTCGATCCCGGATACACTATCGAGGGAGACACACCTCTATTAGGCCAGAACACATCTACATAGCAACAAACAACTATCTATCAAGCCCTCACTCCAGACCCATAACTATTACTCCAGCAACTTACACAGACCCAAAGAACACCCTCACATTCTGCACCAGTACCTCAAGTAGTACCAGTAACACTACTACCAGCAGCCCAACTGCCTCTAGTAAACAATATGGTGAACTAACAGATTCTAGACCTCACAGCCCAGGTAGCAATAATGGCAGCAACCATTACTGCCTTAGCTGAACAGACCTGACCTACAAAAAATCTGAGTCTACCTACCTTCAACGGTACTATACAAGAAGTCCAAAGCTTCATTAGTATAGTTGATACCAACTTTGAAGCCAATCAATGGACCAATGAGTGAGTTGCTGACCACCTTTTGACAAACAATCAAGACTACACTTTGGAACAACTCTTTGCTACCACTACAGCCTATGTCCACCAAGTTGTTACATTCTTCCAAGGACCCGCTGAAGAATGGTGGCAAACCCTTCCTGAAAAACCCCTCACATGGGACACCCGACCTGTAGTAGTTGCTCAGAATATAGCAAACAATGCCCCAGGATATGGAGCCCATCCTGCAGCCCCTGGACTCAAACAACTCATGATTGCTCAATATCGTAGCGAAACCATAATTGCTGAATCCTGAGTAAAACTCTGTAATCTCAAATTTGATATACATGGCAAAGAAGAATTTGAAACCTTCTGTACAAAACTCGAGTTACTCCTGAACATGGTTGGCCTAGGATATATTGCCAATGATGAAGCATGAAATGGTACAAGAGCAGACCATTTATTTGATGCTCTGCCTGAATGGCTTACTAGAAAAATCTGAGAACAAGGCCACCCAGTTGGTTGTGATCACCAATAATGGTACCTGGCAAGAATCAAGACTATGGTCAAGTGAATCTTAACAGCTGGACCCATTCTGCCCTGAAGACAATTCAACAATAAGAAAAAGACTTGGACCAAGAAAGAAGAACCCAAGCATGAAGTATCCCGAGCTCCCTCAACATCCACTTTGTGGACACCTAGAAATCATGAACCCACCCAGCCAAGTACCTTCAAGAAACTCACTGAAGGCGAAAGGAATGAACTTAAAAGAAGTGGAGCATGCTTCTATTGCCGAAAGACAGGACACATGGCCAGTACCTGCCCCAACCGAAAACCCCGAACAATAACATGAGCAACAGTCACCACCTTGCACCACCTCAACAATCTGACCACCAGAACACTAGACTTTATCAAGTTAAGACAAACTGCTAAGGCCCCAACCAAAGGAAGTCAAAAAGCAGCTGGATATGACCTGTATGTAGCCGAAGAAGCTATTGTCTCCAACTGAGAAGTCAAGCAAGTCTATACAGGAATCAGCATCCAAATTCCAGAAGAACATGTTGGAAGAATATGCTCTAGCATTGAAAGGACTCTCAGTAGAAGGAGGAGTCATTGACAAAGATTACACAGGTGAAATTATTGTCCTCATCCAAAACCACAGTTGGACACCCTTCAAGATCCCTATAGGCTTCTGCATTGCTCAGATCCTATTCGAAAAAATTGAGTCAAACCTGACAGTCAAAGAAGTCCCTGAACTACTGCCCACCATCTGAGGATCCAAAGGATTTGGCTCATCAAACAAGGCCCCAGTCCAACCTACCATGAACAAAGAAGAACAATTCTACAAGAAAATCGAAGATGGATATATACCAAGTGGCCGATGCCCCCATGGCATTGGAATGTACTCTTCCCGAATGATTGATGATTGCTTCTCTTATGTCAATGAACTAGCTCAATGAAGAACCAATAGAAGGAAAGCTCCTACAACCGAAATCACCACCATTGGATCAGACAAATTGCTTACACTTAAAGCTTTTGTCAACCGAGCACCTGTCAAGATTATGATAGACAGTGGTATCTCAGGCAACTTCATTAATGAAGAAACAGTGAACAGACTCAAGGTCTTCACCTCTCCAGTACAACAAACCCAAGCAGTTGCCACAGCTGATGGAATCTCACATGTCATTAGCAAGGAAGTCTGCAACCTACCCTTCTGAATTGGTGACTATTGAGTATATGTTATCCTCCAGATCATACCACTTCCTGACAATGAGATCATTCTTGGAACCCCATGGTTGAAACAAGAGAACCCCATGATTGATTGGGTAAACCATTCTCTGACCATCAAGAAAGGATGCCACAACTTCATACTGCAAGGCGAAAAGGACCCACTCAGTTCTAGTGACCCTAGACCAAAGATCACCCATATCAACAAGTTACAACTCAAGAAATTGGCCAAGAAATGCCCTCTCTTTGCCATCTCCATCTGTCCATCCAAAGGAGAACTCGAGAACTCTGAAGAAGACTTTTCCAAAGTTGACAGCCATGTTAGACCCCTACTCCAGAAATTCTGAGACATATTTCCAAAGAAACTTCCGAAAGGCCTGCCTCCTAAATGAGCAGTAGACCATGCCATCAAAACCATTCCAGATGCCAAGCCAGCCTTCAAATCAATCTACCACATGTCTCCGAGAGAAATTGATGTGCTCAAGAAGGAAATTGATGAACTCCTAGAACAAGAATTCATCAGACCTAGTATATCACCCTATGGTGCACCAGTCCTCTTTGTTGTCAAGAAAGGAGGAGACCTGTGAATGTACATTAATTACCGTGACCTCAATGAACAGACTATCAAGAACTGTTGTCTACTACCCAGAATCGATGAGATATTTGATAGACTTACCAACCCACAATTCATGAGCTCTTTCGATCTGCAAAATAGTTACTGGCAAATTGCTATGAAAGAAGAAGACATCTACAAGACAGCCTTCTAAACCTGCTATGGACACTTTGAGTTTCTGGTTATGCCTTTTAGCTTAACTAATGCTCCAGCAACCTTCCAGACACTGATGAACACCATCCTGCACCCATACCTGGACAAATTTGTTGTTGTCTACATCGATGACATCCTAGTCTTCAGCAAAACCCTGGAGGAACATCTTGAACACCTTGAACTAGTACTACTGAAACTCCAAGAAAACTGACTCTTTGCAAAACTCAGCAAATGTGAATTTCTCCTGAAAGAAATCTAATTTCTTGGACACATCATCATGCCAAATGGAATCAAAGTGGATCTCAGCAAAATCTCTGCAATCAAAGATTGGCCCAGACCTAAGAAGCTGAAAGACCTCCAGTCATTCTTGGGATTAGTAAACTATTATAGATGATTTGTTGCCAACTTTGCTAAAATTGCCACTGCTCTCACCCAAATGACCAAGCATAGTAAGAAAGAAGAATAGCCCTGGACTATGAAACAAGAAAAAGACTTCAACAATCTTATAAATTAAGGACCTGAACAAGATACAGCCTTCCAAGCACTGAAGGATACTCTGATAACTACCCCAGTACTTCAAGTGGCAAACCCTGCCCTACCATATGAAGTTACTACTGATACCTCTGATCTAGCTCTTAGAGCCATGCTCATGCAAGAAGGACACCCTGTGGCCTACCACTCCTGCAAGTTCAATGATGCCAAAATTAACTATGCAATCCACAAGAAGAAAATGCTAGCTATTGTGGACAATCTGATCAAGTAGCGACTCTATCTAGAAGGAGCATACTTCACTATATTGACTGACCACAAGTCACTAGTTAACATCAAGACACAGGCTACCCTTTCTCGAAAGCAAGCCAGATGGATGAAAGTCTTCACCAACTTTTGACTACGAAATCCAGTACTGCTCTGGCAAGAAAAACATTATTGCTGATGCAATCTCCAGACCACCAATTGAAAAAGTTATCCAAACCCTCACCTTGGTTATAAATTCCATCATGGAACAAATTATCACAGCATGTGCTGATGGTAAGGAAGCTCAAGCACTCTGAGAAATTCTGAATAGTGATGATGCTGACAAGCATACCCAATACCATCAATACTAACTCAAGGACAATGCTATCTACTATAAGGACCAACTATATGTCCCAAACAACCAAGACCTCCAAAGGACTATCCTATTCGAATATCATGATATACCTATAGCTGGACATTTAGGATTTGATAAATGCTATGAAGTTATCTCCCGAAACTTCTATTGGCCCCATATGACAGATAAGCTCAAAACCTACATCACTTCCTGTAATGCCTGCCAATGCAACAAGTCTTCCACACTAGCAAAACCTGGCCAACTTCACTCTATTCCAGTACCATCTGCCAATTGGAAACAAATCTCTATGGACTTCATTGTACAACTACCCTGAACCAAGAATGGAAAAGATGCAATTGTTGTCTTTGTGGATTACCTCAGCAAACAAGCCCACTTTATGCCAACTATTACCACTGCAACAGCACCAGACATTGCCACACTCTTGTTTGATAACATCTTCCGCTATCATGGTCTTCCTAAGATCATTATTAGTGACCAAGACCCAAAATTCACCAGCTATTTTTGGAAAGCCCTCCATGCACACCTTGGAACAAAACTTGTACTATCCACAGCCTTTTATCTCAAAACTGATGGTCAAACTGAAAGAATGAACCGAACTCTGGAATAAATGCTAAGGAACTATGTTTCCTACAGACAAGATGATTGGCATGAACACCTCACCACAGTCGAGTTTGCCTACAACAACAGTAAGCAAGCCTCTCTTGGAATGACTCCATTCTTCGCCAATACTGAACAAAACCCAAACACCCCTCTGACACTTATCCGAACCACTGAAGAACTCTCTACAGTTGAAGCTGTTGAAGAATTCCTGCTCCAAATATGTAATCTAAGCCAGATCACAATTGAGAATTTATTGCAAGCTCAAGAACAACAGTCACAGTATGTTAACCAACACTGCTGAGAAGAAACCTTTGATATTAGAGAAAAAGTTCTACTAGATATCTGAGGATACCGAGTTGACAACCTCAAGCACAGACCATCTACAAAGCTGAACAGCAAGTTCATTGGACCATTCGAAGTCATTACACAAGTCTCTCTAACCTCCTACAAACTGATGCTACCAGATACTATTAAGATTCACCCAGTCTTCAATGTCTCACATCTCAAGCAATATAATGAAAATGATGACAAGCTATTTCCAAACTGGACCACCAAACCACCTGCACCTGTCATTATTAATGACCAAGAAGAATACAAAGTTGAACAAATCCTCAACAAATATGGCAATAAGAACCACCCCAAGTATCTTGTCAAATGGAAAGGTTACCTGATCCATGATACAATATGGAAACCCAAGACCAATCTCCAGAATGCTACCAACTTAGTTCAGGAATATGATTCCTTGAACAACTGAAATTGGAATACTCCAACATCTATCAGTACATAGCATATATTACTCTTCTGAACACTATAATTATCATGAACAAAATCAAGAACTCAGCAAGACAAGAATACCAACCCTCTAGAAAAAATAGCAAAACTGAAAGTAAGCCTATTCTCTCTATACCACTGGTGGGAAACAAGGCATAGACATTTAAGAAGATTCCTTAGAGGAAATTCTCCAGCAGTAAATGACATCAGAATTACTTCCAGTGCACGGTATTGAATATATGACCCTTTAACGTGTAAATCCAATATATTAGGCAACTATACTATGAGCATACTACTTTCTGAAAAAATGGACTTTACAGGACTTTTGATCTCCCAAATGGTATAACAATACTAGAATAAAATTAGAAGGCCCCAATGAGGACATCGAAAGCTAAGAAGGGGAGAGTTGTAAGTGCACAACCTCCAAGCCACTGAAATCATATGTCACCCTCTGAACAAGCCACTGAAATCACACGTGACCTCCAAACAAATCTGGAAATCACCTGCTTGATCACAAAGCTAAGTCAAACCAAAGTCAACAAATCTGGAAATCATCTGCTTGATCACAAAGCTGAGTCAAACCAAAGTCACAGCACATAAAGCTGGGTCAATACGAAGTCATGGAATACAAGATTTATACAAACAGAATCTTATCAATCAGGACCAAATGCATATATACTGAGCACCGAGACACATCAAAACAGAGAACCAAAACAAACAACAACTACAACTTCCAAATATACAAATATGACCACTGAGATCTACAACTGCATCCATGCTGACATTTGGAATGCCATTGTCAACCGAGCCACACTCTCCCTGCCTCTTATGAATATCCATAGCCTAGCACCCCTCTACTTTGTAGAAGCCCAATGGAATGCCCTGAACATACTTAACGAGGCCCACCAAATTGGACAAATCTCAAGCTACTACCAGATCGGCCACCTCCTAGAAGACATGGTCGAACACCACTATGATACAGATATCACCCAGATGTCTCAACACCAGAAGCTCATCACCTGCAAAAATCAAGAACTCTTCTATGAGTACAGCACCTTTATTCTCTGCCTCTAAGTTACTATCAGCGAAATGGTTGCTACCCTGTCCTATAGACAAATTGATGATATGATATAAGAACTCAACTACAAGTACCTCGAGTACGTTGAAACCACAGACAGAAACTTCCCACACCCTGATGATCACATCCTGCAAATGCCCCAAGTTGGATATGCCATGAAGGATGTCTATGATATAATCCACTTCGATGAAGATGAAGCAGAAGACAATGATCTCTCTGATGCCAATATGACCTCAAGCCAAGGATCCCTGCCAACCCTGATCACACTACCAACCTTGCCAATAAACTTATAACAGTTCATAACTGTATATGAGACTTATTGGGACAATGACCACTGGTATGAATACCAATCTGTATTCACCCCTGATTACTTCAACTACAATGAAGAGACCGGAGAATACAACCTGTACCTTTAGACAACTCTCGAAATTGAACCAACAACTCCACCACCTGAGTACGAGTGATATGAACTACAGCTGCCAGCTTACTACAACTCTGTGACTCATAGTGCTGTAACCTATAGAAGGTACGCAGATAGCGAATCTGATGAAAGTGAAGATGATGCACCACTCCTTCACCCACCAACACCTTATCCAGCATACAAGACAGATGATGCTATCCTATGGGATAGTGATGAAGTCTCAATGTATTATTATCTCACTGAACAAGGAGAAGTAATCTGTGAACCACTCTTCCTAGATGACTACTTTATCAGAGATAATGCAATCGATAGTGATGTCATCAAAGACTACCCAGACAGTGCCTAAATCATAAATAGCCTAGCAGTCATAGTATAGTTAGATTAGCCTTATATGACATAACTGTGAACTGACTCAGTAGTCAAATGATCTCTTGATATGTCAGATCACTATTGTACTATGTGACTGCATTCTGACTCAGCAAGGCACTTAGTGCTATATCCATACTTAGTATAGTCCAGACAGCCCCTCACCAGTATAAATACTCCCTCCCCCAGACCTCAGAATCTCAGACTCGAATATACAAGAATATTCCTAAATACTTCCCCACAATATCCCTTCATACAACTACTCCTAGTATAGCAATATCATGAATAGCGAATAAACCTATTTAATAACCCACAAACCACTCTTAAGTAAATCCACTCTCTGTTAGGTCCTACTCCTAACCCTGTCACGAAATTTCCTAATTGGGTATTGTCTGCAGTGATATGCTGATTCAACTAAGCTGGTCTTAGTTTCTTGAACTTCCTGAAATACAGAAATATCCTGAACCTCCAGAACTAGTCTGAAAAAGGACTTTGGTTGAGACGTCAACCTGATCTTGAAATCAATAAGCATAGAGGACATTCTTCATATGAAATTGATCTTGACCATAAGAAAATGGTCTTCCAGAATATCCAGAACTTCCAGAAAACCCTTCCAGAACTACATAATAGTTACCTTAAAAAGCAATCCTCTTACACTTACAATACTATCTGTAACTACTCTCAATTTTCCTTACACCATTACCTCCTCTTCTCATCTATCTTAATCCAGATCAAATTCTTGACAAACTCCTCTCCCTTCCTCTTCTGCAGAGCCTTCACTTCATCATACTCCTCCAGGGTAATTAGTAACTCTTTCTCTTCCTTTTTTTTTT
>RBNI01006620.1:0-11139 GCA_003990745.1 Jimgerdemannia flammicorona | reverse complement strand
GACCAGATGCTATCCATTTTGGCAAATTTCCAAACCAGAGCTCTCAGGGCTGGACTAAGAACTGGTATCCACTTGTATAGTCTGACAGTATGAGGTTATGGGCGAAGGATTCACTTAACTATATATTATATTATATTAGGATATATTGGACAAAATATTTCTTTAATTATATATATAGACAACAATGTCATCTTAGTAATGTTTTATATCCTAGAAAGGAAGGGCCCAATGTAAGCGTACAACCTCCAAGCCACAGAAATCACATGTCACCCTCTGAACAAGCCACTGAAATCACATGTGATCTCTGAACAAATCTGGAAATTACCTATAAGATCACGAAGCTAAGCCAAACAGAAGTCACAGTGCACAAAGCTAAGTCAATACAAAGTCACAGAATACAAGATTCACATAAACGGGATCTTACCAATCAAGAACAAATGCATATATACCGAGCCCCGAGATGTATCGAAACAGAGAACTAAAACAAATAACAACTACAACTTCCAAACACATAAATATGACCACTGAGATCTATGGAATGCTATTATCAACCGAGCCACACCCCCTCTGCCCCTCATGAAATATCCATAGTCTAGCATCACTCTACTTTGTGGAAGCCCGATAGAACACCCTGAATATGCTTAACAAGACCTACTGGATTGGACAAATCTCAAGCTACTACCAGATTGGCCACCTCCTGGAAGACATGGTCGAACACTACCATGACACAGACATTACCCAGATGTCTCAACACCAGAAGCTCATTGCCCGCAAACACCGAGAACTCTTTTATGAGTACAGCACCTTTATTTCCTGCCTCTGAGTTACTACCAGTGAAATGGTTGCTACCCTGTCCTATGGCCAAATTGATGACATGATACAAGAACTCAACCACAAGTATCTCGAGTATATTGAAACCACAGACAGAACCTTCCTGCACTCTGATGACCACATCCTGTAAAAGCCCCAAGTTGGATATGCCATAAAGGACATCTACGATATAATCAACTTCAACAAAGATGAAGCAGAAGACAATGATCCTTCTGATGCCGACATGACTTCAAGTGAAGGATCTCTACCAACCCTGATCACACCGCCAACCTTGCTGATGAACTTACAACAGTTCATAACCACATATGAGACTTATTGGAACAATGACCACTGGCATGAATACTAATCTGCATTCACCCCTGAATACTTCAACTACAATGAAGAGACCGGAGAACACAACCTGTACCTTCAGATAACCCTCGAAGTCAAACCAACCACTCCACCACCTGAGTACAAGTAATATGAACTACAGCCGCCAGCTTACTATAACCCAATGACTTATAGTGCTGTAACCTATAGAAGGTATGCAGACAGTGAATCCAATGAAAGCGAAAATGATGCACCACTTCTTCATCCACCAACACCTTATCCAGCATATGAGACAGACGATGCTATCCTGTGGGACAGAGATGAAGTTCCAATGTATTACTACCTCAGCGAATAAGGAGAAGTAATTTACAAATCACTTTTCCTAGACGACTACTCCATCAGAGATGAAGCAATCGATGGTGATATCATTGAAGACTATTCAGACAGTGCCTAAACCATAAATAGCTTAGCAGTCATAGTATAGTTAGATTAGCCTTGTATGACATGACTGTGAACTGACTCAGCAGTCAGATGATCTCTTGATATGTCAGATCACACTTGTACTATGTGACTGCATTCCGACTCAGCAAGGCACTTAGTGCTATACCCACATTTAGCATAGTCCAGATAGCCCCTCACTAGTATAAATACCCCCTCCCCCAGACCTCAGAATATCAGACCTAAATAATCCGAACACAACTCCTGAGCACTTCCCCACAATATCCCTTTATACAAACTACTCCTAGTATAGCAATATCATGAATAGCAAATAAACCTATTTGATAACCCACAAACCACTCTTACGTAAATCCACCCCATTGGGTCCTACTCCTAACCCCGTCATGAAATTTCCTAATTGGGTATTGTCTGCAGCGATACACCAATTCAACTAACCTGGTCTTAGTTTCTCGAACTTCCAGAAATATGGAAAATCCTGAACATCCAGAACTAGTCTAAAGAAAGGACTTTGGTTGAGACATCAACCTGATCTTGAAATCAATAAGCATAGAGGACGTACTCCATACGAAATTGATCTTTACCTTAAGAAAATAGTCTCTCAGAATATCCAGAACTTTCAGAAAACCCTTCCAGAACTACATAACAGCTACCCTATAAAGCAACCCTCTTACAACTTGGTAGCAGCGGTTTACAATCCAATTCCGCTTCAAGATGCTTCCTCACCTCGCTACAAACTCTTCTGCAAATTCCAATAAGTTAGTATAAAGCCCAACCTCTGAAATGGAATTTATTCTGAACTATCAGACAATCTGGAGAGAATTGAACCTGACGTACAAGAACAACTTGACCTCCACACCTGCAACAATGGGACAAACTTTATTCTAAGAAAGAAGTACTCCGATTAAACTAGCAAATAGGTGAAACCCTATTCACCGAACTCCTTGCCTTACACCCAGCAAGTCAAAACAAAGAAGGTCTTATAGAAGCCTTCTTTACTCTTCTCAACAAGAGTTTTGTCAGCTCCACAAATCCGAGCGACCTAGAACAACTAGCAGCAGTCTTTCTAGCCTTAGTTCCTCATGAAGCCCAAGCCTCTGTAGCCAAGTGGCTCAGCTCTACTGACTTTCACCATACCAGGACCAAGACTACATTATACTACTGATTCCAGAATAGCAAGACCCACCATATTCTTAAGGAAGAAGTAAAAGAAACCCTTCACCAACTACCCGATCCTGAACCTGAAGCAGGCCCTGCTACAACTCTATCTGAATCGGAAACCAATACCAAACCAGAACTTGACTTTAAATTAAGTCCATCTGAAATCAGATATACAACTGATTCTGTCTACTTTGATGCCAAGCAAACCCAAGTACATGGGGATCAAACCGAAGAGGAGGAGGAGTATCTCAGTGAATTCAATCTTGGATATACTGCCAAAGGAGATGAACCTCCATCAGGACAGAACACACCTATACAGCAACAGACAGCTATCTATCAAGCCCTTACTCCAGACCCACAACTCTTACTCCAGTAACTAACACAGACCCAAAGAACCCCATCACACTCTACACCAGTACCTCAAGTAGTACCAGTAACACCACTACCAGTCATCCAACTGCCTCCAGTAAATAATATGGCAAACCAACAGATTCTAGACCATACAGCTCAGGTAGCCATAATGGCAGCAACCATTACTACCTTAGCTGAGCAGACTCAACCTACAAAAAATCTGAGCCTACTTACCTTCAATGGTACTGCACAAGAAGTCCAAAGCTTCATTAGTGTAGTTGACACCAACTTTGAAGCCAATCAATGGACCAATGAACAAGTCACTGACTGCGTTCTGACAAACAATCAAGACCACACTCTGGAACAACTCTTTGCTATCACTACAGCCTATGTCCGCCAAGTTGTTACATTCTTCCAAGGACCTGCCAAAGAATAGTGGTGAACCCTTCCTGAAAAACCCCTCACCTGGGACACCCGACCTGCAGTAGTTGCTCAGAATGTAGCAAATAATACCCCAGGATATGGAGCTCATCCTGCAGCCCCTAGACTTAAACAACTTATGATTGCTCAATATTATAATGAAACTATGATTGCTGAATCCCAAGTAAAACTCTGCAATCTCAAATTCGATGTACATGGTAAGGAGGAATTCAAAACCATCTGTATGAAATTCGAGTCACTCTTGAACACCATTGGCCTAGGATATATTGCCAATGACGAAGCACGAAATGGTACAAGAGCAGATCATTTATTCGATGCCCTGCCTGAATGGCTTACAAGAAAAATCTGAGAACAAGGATGCCCAGTTAGTTGTGACCACCAACAATGGTGCCTGGCAAGAATCAAGACTATGGTCAAGCGAATCTTAACAGCCGGACCAATTTTGCCCTTAAGACAATTCAACAACAAGGAAAAGACTTGGACCAAGAAAGAAGAACCCAAGCATGAAGCATCCTGAGCTCCCTCAACATCCACTTCATGGACACCCAGAAATCATGAACCCACCTAGCCGAGCACCTTCAAGAAACTCACTGAAGGTGAAAGGAATGAACTTAGAAGAAGTGGAGCATACTTCTATTGCCAAAAGACAGGACACATGGCCAGTGCCTGCCCTAACTGAAAACCCCAAACAGCAATACAAGCAACTGTTACCACTCTGCACCACCTCAACAACCTGACCACCAGAACCCTAGACTTTGTCAAGTTAAGACAAACTGCCAAAGCCCCAACTAAAGGAAGTCAAAAAGCAGCTGGATATGACCTGTATGCAGCCGAAGAAGCCACAGTCTCTAACCCAGAAGTTAAGCAAGTCTACACAGGAATCAGTATTCAAATTCCTGAAGGACATGTTGGAAGAATATGCTATCGCAGCAGCCTAGCATTGAAAGGACTCTCAGTAGAAGGAGGAGTCATTGATAAAGATTATACAGGCAAAATTATTGTCCTCATCCGAAATCACAGTTGGACACCCTTCAAGATCCCTGTAGGCTTCTGTATTGCCCAGATCCTATTTGAGAAAATCGAGTCAACCCTGACAGTCAAGGAAGTCCCTGAACTACTGCCCACTATCCGAGGATCCAAAGGATTCAGTTCATCAAACAAGGCCCCAGTCCAATCTACTGTGAACAAAGAAGAATAATTCTACAAGAAAATCGAAGATGGATATATACCAAGTGGCCAATGCCCCCATGGTATTGGAATATACTCTTCCCGAATGATTGATAATTGCTTCTCTTGTGTCAATGAACTGGCTCAAAGAAAAACCAACAGAAGGAAAGCTCCTACAACCGAAATCACCACTATTGGATCATACAAACTACTTACACTTAAAGCTTTTGTCAATCAAGTACCTGTCAAGATCATAATAGACAGTAGTGCCTCAGGCAACTTTATTAATGAAGAAACAGCCAACAGACTCAAGGTCTTCACCTCTCCAGTACAATAAACTCAAGCAGTTGCTACAGCTGATGGAACCTCACATATCATTAGCAAGGAAGTCCGCAATCTACCCTTCCAAATTGGTGACTATCGAGTACATGTTACCCTCTAGATTGTACCACTCCCTGACAATGAAATCATCCTTGGAACTCCATGGTTAAAACAAGAGAACCCCATGATCGATTGGGTAAACCATTCTCTGACCATCAAGAAGGGTTGCTACAACTTTAAACTGCAAGGCGAAAAGGACCCACTCAACCCTAGTGACCCCAGACCAAAGATTACCCACATCAACAAGCTACAACTCAAGAATTGGTCAAGAAATGCACTCTCTTTGCTATCTCCATCCATCCATCCAAAAGAGAACCTGAGAACTCTGAAAAAGACTTTTCCAGAATTGACAGCCTTGTCAGACCACTACTCAAGAAATTCTGAGACATATTTCTGAAGAAGCTTCTGAAAGGCCTACCTCCTAAACGAGCAGTAGACCATGCCATCAAGACTATTCTAGATGCCAAGCCAGGATTCAAGTCAATCTACCATATGACTCTGAGAGAAATTGATGCACTCAAGAAAGAAATTGACGAACTCCTGGAACAAGGATTCATCAGACCCAGTGTATCACCTTATGGTGCACCAGTCCTCTTTGTTGTCAAGAAAGGAGGAGACCTCAGAATGTGCATTGATTACCATGACCTCAACAAACAGACCATCAAGAACTGTTGCCCACTACCCAGAATTGATGAAATATTCGATAGGCTTACCAACCCACAATTCATGAGCTCTTTTGACCTGTGAAATGGTTACTGGCAAATTGCTATGGAAGAAAAAGACATCTACAAGACTGCCTTCCGAACCCACTATGGATATTTCAAATTCCTGGTTATGCCCTTTGGCTTAACTAATGCATCTACAACCTCCCAGATACTGATGAATACCATTCTGCTCCCATACTTGGACAAATTCATTGTTATCTATATTGATGACATCCTAGTCTTCAGCAAAACCCTGGAGGAATATCTCGAACACCTTGAACTAGTACTACTGAAACTCTGAGAAAACAGACTCTTCATAAAACTCAGCAAGTGCGAATTTCTTCGGAAAGAAATTCAGTTTCTTGGATACATTGTCATGCCAAATAGAATCAAAGTAGACCCCAGCAAAATCTCTGCAATCAAGGATTGGCCCAGACCTAAGAAGCTGAAAGACCTCCAGTCATTCCTGGGATTAGCAAACTATTACAGGTGATTTGTTGCCAATTTTGCCAAAATCGCCACTGCCCTTACTCAAATGACCAAGCATAACAAGAAAGGAGAACAGCCCTGGATCATGAAACAAGAGAAAGACTTCAACAATCTTGCAAATTTGGGACCCAAACAAGACATAGCCTTTCAAGCATTGAAAGATACCCTAATAACCACTCCAGTACTTCAAGCGGCAAATCCTGCCCTACCATATGAAGTTACTACTGATGCCTCTGACCTAGCTCTTGGAGCACTACTTATGCAAGAAGGACACCCTGTGGCCTATCACTCCTGCAAGTTCAATGATGCCAAAATCAACTATGCAACTCATGAGAAGGAAATGTTAGCCATCGTAGACACTCTGATCAAATGGTGACCATACCTAAAAGGAGCACACTTCACCATATTGACTGATCACAAGTCATTAGTCAACATCAAGACCCAGGCTACCCTTTCTCGAAAGTAAGCTAGATCGATGAAAGTCCTCACCAACTTTGACTACGAAATCCAGTACCACCCTGGCAAGGAAAACATTGTTGCTGATGTAATCTCCAGACCACCTATTGAAGAAGTTATCCAAACTCTCACCCGAGTTACAAACTCCATCATGGAACAAATCATCACAGCATGTGCTGATGATAAGAAAGCTCAAGCACTCCGAGAAATCCTGAACAGTGATGATGCTGATAAGCATACCCAGTATAATCAATACCAACTCAAGGACAATGCTATCTACTACAAGGACAGATTGTATGTTCCAAACAACCAAGACCTCCAAAGGACTATCCTATTTGAATGTCATGATGCCCCTACAGCTGGACACTTAGGATTTGATAAATACTATGAAGTTATCTCCTAAAAATTCTATTGGCCCTGTATGGCAGATCAGCTCAAAACTTACATCACTTCATGTGATGCCTGCCAATGGAACAAGTCCTCGACATTAGCAAAACCTGGTCTACTCCACCCTATCTCAGTACCATCCACTAATTGGGAACAAGTTTTTATGGACTTCATTGTACAACTACCCCGAACCAAGAATGGGAAAGATACAATTGTTGTCTTTGTGGACTATCTCAGTAAACAAGCTTACTTCGTACTAACCACAACCACTGCAACAGTACCAGACATAGCCATACTCTTGTTTGACAATATCTTCTGCTATCATGGTCTCCCTAAGATCATTATTAGTGACCTAGACCCGAAATTTCCCAGCCATTTTTGGAAAGCCCTCCATGTGCACCTTGGAACGAAACTTGCACTGTCTACAGCTTTTCACCCTGAAACTGATGGCCAAACTGAAAGAATGAACCGAACTCTGGAACAAATGCTAAAGAACTATGTTTCCTACAGACAAGATGATTAGTATGAACACCTCACTGCAGTCAAGTTTGCCTATAACAACAGTAAGCAAGCCTCTCTTGGAATGACCCCATTCTTTACCAACATGGGACAAAACCCAAACACTCCTCTGACACTCATCCGAACTACTGAAGATCCCTTTATAGTTGAAGCTGTTGAAGAATTCTTAGTCCGAATGTATAATCTAAGCCAGATTGCAATTGATAATTTATCGCGAGCTCAAGAACAACAGTTACAGTATGTTAACCAATATTGCTGAGAAGAAACCTTCGATATTGGAGAAAAAGTTCTATTAGACATCTGAGGATACCGAGTTGATAACCTCAAACACAGACCATCTACAAAGCTGAACAGTAAGTTCATTGAACCATTTGAAGTTATTTCACAAGTCTCTCTGACCTCTTACAAATTGACACTACCAGACACTATTAGATTCACCCAGTCTTTAATGTCCAATGTCTCAAGTGATACAATGATAATGATGATGAACTATTCCTGAACTGTGCTACAAAACCACCTACACCTGTTATTATTAATGACCAGGAAGAATATGAAGTTGAACAAATCCTCAACAAACGTGGCCACAAGAACCACCCTGAGTATCACATTAAATGGAAAGGTTATCTGATCCATAATGCAATATGAGAACCCAAGACCAATCTCCAGAATGCTACCAATTTAGTTCAGGAATATGATTCCTTAAATAACTGAAATCTGAACACTCTGCACCTATCAGTCCACACTATATATTATACCTTCCAAACATTATAATTATCACAAACCTAATCAAGAACTCAGTAACAACAAAAGAATATCGACCTTCTAAAAAAAATAGCAAAACTGAAAGCCAGCCTATTCTCCCCGTACCACTGATGGGAAACGAGGCATAGATATTTAAGAAGATTTCTTAGAGGAAATTCTCCAGCAGTGAATGATGTCAAAATCACCTCTGGCACATGGCATTGAACACATGACCCTTTAACATGTGAACCCAATACATTAGGCAACTCTACTACGAGTATGCCACTTTCTGAAAAAATGGACCTTATCAGACTTTTGACCTCCCAAATGGTATAACAATACTAGAATAAAATTAAAAGGCCCTGACAAGGACGTTGAAAGCTAAGAAGGGGAGAGTTGTAAGCGTACAACCTCCAAGCCACAGAAATCACATGTCACCCTCTGAACAAGCCACCGAAATCACATGTGATCTTCAAACAAATCTGGAAATCACCTGCAAGATCACGAAGCTAAGTCAAACAGAAGCCACAGCGCACAAAGTTGAGTCAATACGAAGTCACAGAACACAAGATTCACACAAATGGAATCTTACCAATCAAGAACAAATGCATATATACCGAGCCCCAAGATGCGTCGAAACAGAGAACCAAAACAAATAACAACCATAACTTCCAAACACACAAATATGACCACTGAGATCTACAACCACATCCATGCTGACATTTGGAATGCCATTGTCAACCGAGTCACACCCCCTCTGCCCCTCATAAATATCCATAGCCTAGTACCACTCTACTTTGTGGAAGCCCAATAGAATGCCCTGAATATGCTTAACGAGGCCTACCGGATTGGACAAATCTCAAGCTACTACCAGATCAGCCACCTCCTGGAAGACATGATCGAACACCACAATGACACAGACATTACCCAGATGTCTCAATACCAGAAGCTTATTGCCCACAAACACTGAGAACTCTTTTATGAGTACAGCACCTTTATTCCTCGCCTCTGAGTTACTACCAGCGAAGTGGTTGCTACCCTGTCCTATGGCCAAATCGACGACATGATATAAGAACTCAACCACAAGTATCTCGAGGATATGGAAACCACAGACAGAACCTTCCCACACCCCAATGACTACATTCTGCGAATACCCCAAGTTGGATATGTCATGAAGGACATCTATGATATAATCAACTTCGATGAAGATGAAGCAGAAGACAATGATCCTTCCGATACCAATATAACTTCAAGCGAAGGATCTCTACCAACTCTGATCATACTGCCAACCTTGCTGATGAACTTACAATAGTTCATAACCACATATGAGACTTATTGGGACAATGAACACTAGTATGAATACTAACCTGCATTCACCCCTGATTACTTCAACTACAATGAAGAGACCAGAGAACACAACCTGTTCCTTTGGACAACCCTCGAAGTCGAACCAACCACTCCACCACCTAAGTATGAGCAACATGAACTACAGCCACCAGCTTACTACAACCCCATGACTCATAGTGCTATAACCTATAGAAGGTATGCAGATAGTGAATCTGATAAAAGCAAAAATGATGCATCACTTCTTCATCCACCAATACCTTATCCAGTATATGAGACAGACAATACTATCCTGTGGGACGAAGATGAAGTTCCAATGTATTACTACCTCAGCGAACAAGGAGAAGTAATCCATGAACCACTTTTCCTAGACGACTACTTCATCAGAGATGAAGCAATCGATGGTGATGTCATCGAAGACTATCCAGACAGTGCCTAAACCATAAATAGCTTACCAGTCATAGTATAGTTAGATTAGCCTTATACAACATAACTGTGAACTGACTCAGCAGTCAGATGATCTCTTGATATATCAGATCACACTTGTACTATGTGACTGCATTCCGACTCAGCAAGGCACTTAGTGCTACACCCACATTTAGCATAGTCCGGATAGCCCCTCACTAGTATAAATACCCCCTCCCCCAGACCTCAGAATCTCAGACCTGAACAATCTGAATACAACTCCTGAGTACTTCCCCACAATATCTCTTCACACAAACTACTCCTAGTATAGCAATATTATGAATAGTGAATAAATCTATTTGATAACCCACAAACCACTCTTAAGTAAATCTGCCCCATTAGGTCCTACTCCTAACCCCGTCACGAAATTTCCTAATTGGGTATTTTCTGCAGTAATATGCCAATTCAACTAAGCTGGTCTTAGTTTCTCGAACTTCTTGAAATATGGAAAATCCTGAACATTCAGAACTAGTTCAAAGAAAGGACTTTGGTTGAGACGTCAATCTGATCTTGAAATCAATAAGTATAGAGGATGTACTCTATACAAAATTGATCTTGACCCTAAGAAAACAGTCTCCCAGAATATCTAGAATTTCTAGAAAACCCTTCCAGAACTACATAATGGTTACCCTAAAAAGCAACCCTCTTACACTCAATCTGGAAAGATAGTGGCAAAGTCTAGTCCAATCTCATCTATGGTATCAGAGTTCTATTTATAGTCAATATAGCTATCCTATTCTAACCACACAATCACTATGGCACTATACCTTTGAGGAGAGCTAGGGCATAATAGTTATTGTACTCACAATAGATAACAGGCTCATCAAGGCCTGAGACCAGTAGTTGGAGCAATTTTTGTAAGAGTTAGATAATCTTTCATGAGGGTTTTGCAGTTATTTTATATAGATTGAGTAGTCTTTTATAGGAGGTGGAGCTG
>RBNI01006619.1:0-11141 GCA_003990745.1 Jimgerdemannia flammicorona | reverse complement strand
AGAGAAGATGATATAGATATATAGTAAAGTTATTAGCTCAGGGGCTTAGATTGGAGAATAGTATCTGGGTCTTATTGCTCTGTTGTTTAGTCACTTGGACTCTGCTATTTATTATCAGTCTATTGTTAAATATTATTGTGGAATATGGACTTTTGGAGAGAGAAGCAAAGCATTTATTACTAATTCTTACGTGCTTTTATACGTTGCCATCAGTGATGTTTACATGATGATGTAGTCAAGGAAGGCTGTGCCACCATATATATCGAGTTGTAACCTACATATTTCAATACTCCCGCTCAACGAGATATGCAAATTCCCAAACTGCAATACTAAGCTATAACTACTGCAAATCTTGCTGTAATGTTCAGACTGCTATCTAGAAACCGAAAAACATTCGAATTGCCTGCTTAAAGTTCGAAAAATAGGTTGAAAAATAGAGATGTGAACATTCGTAGATGAGCAATGTTGGTAGAAATCTGTAATGTAGCGATCAATGTTAAAGAAACTTGCTGTCATTCTATTATCCTATCTCATCCTGAATTGTCCTTAATTACCAGTGTAGAGTCCCGTAATACCCATTCCTTGCACATATAAGTTAAACTTTGCCTTTGAAAGAGCTTTAGTTAATGAATCTGCCATCATATATTCTGTTGGGGTGTATTCAAGGTGTATAGTGCTGTTCTCCATGCATTTACGTATGAAATGATACTGTATATCAATATGTTTCGTTCTGGCATGATGTATAGGGTTCTTCACCAAAGCAATTGTTGATTGGTTATCTTGCTGGAGTAGCGTAGAGTGCCATTGCTCGTATCTCAGCTCCTTTAACAGTTCTCGAAGCCAGATAGCCTCCTTTGTTGCCGTTGACAACGCTTGATATTCCGCTTGTGTAGATGATGTTGCCACTGAAGGTTGCTTACGTGTTTGCCACGAAATAGCTCCGTTGTTTACTTTAAAGATGTATCCAGTCGTAGACCTTCTGTCATCTAAGTCGCCGGCCCAATCGGCGTCACAAGAACTGAATAGGCATATAGTACTCCCACTTTGCCCATTATCACCGCCCAAACTGAGCATATAGTCCGTGGTTCCTTTGATGTATCTGAAAATTTGCTTGATTGCCATCCAATAGCTATTGTCGTAGCATGAAGAATACTGTGCCACTTTGTTTACCGCAAAAGAGATATCAGGTCTCGTCCCTTACATAAGATTCATGAGGGATCCCACGGCTTGTCGATAGGGAATATTGTTTCCCTTGGACATAGTGTCAGACTTCTTTAGTTTCATGAATGTTTCCATAGGTGTTCTGACTGGTTTGTATTCACTCATCCCGAATCACTCGAGAATATTTCGAATATATGTGGCTTGCATTAGGTGTATAGCATGCTCGTGCCTGTTACGTATAATCAATATTCCAAGAAGATAGGACGCTTCACCTAAGTCCGTCATTTTGATTTCCTGGCGTAGTGTAGCCTTTACGTCATTGATTTCACTTGCCATTCCGACTAAAATAATATCGTCAACCCAAATTCCCAGGTATACCGTTCCTGAGAATGTATGTCAGGTGTATATGTATGGATCGGCTTCACAATGCTTGAATCCATTGTTTAGAAGATATCCATCGATCTTTCGATTCCACAACCTTGCCGCCTGCTTGATTCCATAGAGCCCTTTGCATAATTTACATACGAGCTCGTTTCCATCATTGTCGTATAGTTCGTATCCTTGTGGTTGAAGAACGTATAGTTCGGTATCCATGTCTCCATTTAGGAAGGCTGTCTTAATGTCCATTTGATGTATCTCATAGTCATACTTGGCTCTGATCGCAAGAAGTATTCTAAGTGAAGTCAACTTAAATACTGGGGAAAATGTCTCGTCGTAGTCTACGCCATAGCCTTGCAAGTACCCCTTTACTACAAATCGAGCCTTATACCATTCTATGTTGCCATTGCTATCGCATTTAATTTTATACACCCATCGGGATCCTATGGCTTATCGATCTGCTGGAAGAGGGACCAAGTCCCACGTGTCATTCTCGATGAGTGAGTTATACTCCTCGTCCATAGCCTTTTTCCACTCCTTTTTATCATTCAAATGAATGGCTTCGTCATGGTGTACTGGCTCACCGGTCATTGCTATGTAAGTGCATTCACAGGCGTAGTTCACGTGATGTTGTTTGTGACGAGATGACTTGGGTGGGTTCCAGTAATTTCCCAGATCCACTTGGACTTCGTTATACATCCCAGATTTGTGCTTCTTCTTACCCTTCGGAAAGGTATCCTCTTCGTCATCCTCATCCATAATTTCTGTTATCCTTGGTTCTTGCAACTTCATTTCCGTTTGAATGGGTTGCATTTTCGCTGGTGTAGGTCCCAAGGATGTCTTTGGCATAGATGTCGCTGGCTGTACCGTCGAATTCACTGTCGGATTTGAGATAGGAATTTTCATGTAAATTTCCTGCTTAGTCTCCTTGAACTGTACGTCACGTGAAATGATCACACGTCATTTCTGTGGGTTCTAAAGTCTGTATCCCGCTCCATCGTATCCAAGGAATATATGCTTATCTGCCTTAGGTTCGAACTTGCCTCGGTTGCCACCTTTGTCCAGAATGTATACCTTGTTTCCGAATATGCATAAGTGTGAAATGTCAGGCTTGGATCCATTCCATAATTCCTCAGGGGTAAGATTGCTGTCGTTCCTGGATTGCTTGCCAGGATCCTTGCTTAGAGCTCGAGAGAAATAACGATTTTGAATATATGCCACCATATTCACCACTTCCACCCAAAAGGACTTTGGTAAGCTGGCCGTATTCATCATCGTTCTAGCCATTTCCACTACCGTTCGATTGAATCGTTCCACCATGCCATTTTGCTGAGGTGTATAAGGGGCTGTCATAGAGTGCTGTATACCATTCTTCTTTAAGAAGTGTCTGAAATCTTTGTTGATGTATTCTTTGCCATTATCTGAGTGTAGGGTTCGTATTCTATGTTCCATCTCATTCTTCATGGCTGCCTTGAATTCCCGGAATTTGTCGAATGCCTTGTTTTTTTCCGCAATGAAATATATGTGGACTTTGTGAGTATAATCATCAATGAATATAATAAAATACTTCTTCCCAGAGTGTGATGCCGTTCGCATGGAGCCACAAATATCCGTATGAATCAAATCGAGAATGCCGGCCACTCGCTTCATTCATTCCTGAAAAGGTTGCCGGGAAGCCTTGTTTGCTGCGCATCCATCACAAAAGAAATCTGGTGGTATATAGTCTGGTAAACCATACACGGACTTGCTCCTTATCATCCGTTCCAGGCTCGTTTTACTGATATGTCCTAAGCATTCATGCATTATACGCCAGAAATCCTCTTCTGTTGTAGTTGCAGAATATGCGAATGTAGCACCACACGGCGTGCCGTTGATTACGTATAGGTTCCCCTTTTTCGATGCGTACATTAACTCATTATTGTTCTTCAGATTGATTACCGTTACACCGTTCGGGCATATATTTACTCCTCTGTCCCCACGAGCCATCATCCGGCCTATCGAGAAGAGGTTCTTGCCTATATCTGGAATGTATAGTACGTCCATGAAGATGCCTGAAGGTTCATCAATGTTTCCATGTAGATGTATGCCTACATTGCCTTTCCCTTGAGTGTAAATGATGTTATTGTTACCTAGCTTGATAGGTATGGAATGCTCGAACTTCTCGTATGTAGAGAACCACTTCCGGTGAGCCGTCATATGCTGTGTTGCACCCGAATCCATGAGCCAGACCTCTTCACTGCATGCATAAGCACTGTTCGGCATATAGCTTACATTTGCGCTAGTGCCAACATTGATGTCACCATTTTTCGCTGTCTGAAAAGTATTTTGTTGACCAGGATTTGTAGATGTCGAACTGGTGGAACTGGCAGTTGGTTCCGAATTTCCTCCTATTTCAATGGTTTCTGCATATGGATAGGTCGCCGCTTCTGCGAAGAATAGACCTCTGCCACCACTGTTTTCGTTGTTGGCATCCACCGTGTTTGCCTGCTGTTGTCCTTGCTATTGGCCACCCTTTTCCTTCTTCTTGCGATTGCAGTCCTGCTTATGATGTCCATGCTTATTACAGTAAAAGCATTTACCATCAAATTTCTCGCATTGCTGGCCTCGACCTTTGTTTGGCTTGCCTTTGCCTCATCCACGTGCTCTGCCGTAGAATGCTTTCTCATCGTATTTCTCGTTGGCATTGTTGCTGCCTAGCCTTGTTTCCTCATTTAAAAGGCTTATGATGACATGCTTATAATCTGATAATCTGCCGGATTCTCTCATAGCAGTGACAACCACGTTGTACGTTTCAGGAAGGCCTCGTATAAGAGCCAGGACCTTGTCTTTATCCTTGATGGTGTCTGCCAGCATAGATATAAGGGAGTTCACTTGATTCGCCAGCTCGTCGACTCGATTGGCATAGTCCCGGATGCTCTCCTTGGACTTAATTCGAAGATTGAATAGTTGTGCCTTTAAGTGGAATCTGTTTGATGCAGATGTCTGTTGATGATGATTGCATAAAATCTCCCAGGCTTCATTCGCTGTCGTAGCGTTGATTACCAGCTTCATTTGCACGTTTGAAAGGGTGAATGTAATCTCCTTTAGTGCTTTGCAATCTTTCGCAGTGTTGTATGTTGTTACTTGTGCCTGTGGCTTCCAGTAGTCCTCCAAACTGCATTCTTCAAGGAGATTCTTCATATGATATGCCCATATGGCATTGTCCTTACCGTCAAAGACAGGAATCATCCTCTTTACTATTGACATTGGCGCCACTGTTGGAATGTTCATCGTCATAGAAGCGAAACCCGTTCTGGCTATGTTTGTGTTACCAGAACTTGGCGGTGCACTGCTAGCACTGCTTTAACTAGTAGCCATTATATAGCGTAGTGTAGTGTATGTGTAAGAGGGGTATATAGCCACTAACCGGAGCTCATAACCTATTGTGGAATGTGGACTTTTGGAGAGAGAAGTAAAGCATTTATTACTAATTCTTACACGCTTTTACGCGTTGCCATCAGTGACATTTACATGATGACGTAGTCAAGGAAGGCTGCGCCACCATATATATCGAGTTGTAACCTACATATTTCAATAAATATATATTCCCCCTCCTACTACCCAATCCCCATAGGGGGGCCCCTCCCCACCCTGACCCATGCAAAGACCACCTTCTCCCCAACTACTCCCACCCTTCCCCCACTCTGCCTACAAATTTTCTCCACCAGTTTATGTCTCTGACCCCTCCATATCCCCCACCCGAGCCACCAGCCCATCAAGATATCCTCCATAAGGCTATGCCACCGCTGCAGCCAGACCTCCAAGCTCAGTCTCCTCCCATCTTCGAATACAAATAGCCAGTGGCCGGCCTACCCTACCCAAATGGCCAGTTTCTAGCCTAGTGTGAGCTATTCCTTACTCACTCCCCCCACTAGTCTGTCTCCCAAATCCTCCCACCACCCCTGCATGTCTGATCCCCTGCCCCTCATCTCCAAATAATCCCCAACAGATTGCCAAAAGCCACTAAGTACCTCACACTCTCCTAGCCAATGTTCTGACATCTGTACATAACCCCCTTCCTGGCCTATATCATAGCATTTCTCACAGTCAAAACAACCCCCCTCAACAAGATGACCTGAGCTGTAATTGAGCATGATATTCCTCCTCAACATGTGCCACCAAGTCACCCAATACTTTGGTGGCATCCATCTTTTTACCTCAGCACTCTATGCCCGAATGCTCTACCAGTCCCACAACTCACCAATTCCTATGCCTTGTCAACCACTGGGCCACAGATCCTGGCCCAGTCCCCTCTGGCAGTCTATCCTATCACTAATGTCAAACTTAAGCAATGGAACTTTGCCCAGTAGCACCTGGTCCCATTGCCACATCTCCAGGTCCCAATCCTCCTCTCCTTTATTTCCCCACCAACGGATCCCGATGCAGTGTGCCCTCTCTGCTATCCTCCACCAGAAGCCTTTAAATTGCAATTGAGTAGTTTTCTGAAGTCCAACCAAAGATAGGAGATCGCCAGTTGAACCTCTAGGCGTGGACTGCCTCTCCTAAACCTTCTGCAATAGAGGAACCCAACCACCCCCTCCCAATTCCATAGCTCTCTTCAATCACCAAACCCTCAAGCAGTGTAGCCTCTTCGAAAAGTTCACCAGTCCTAGTCCGCTGCTCGCCACTGGTAAGGACAAGACCTCCCAGCTTATCTGACTCCTCCTTTCAGCCCAGATCCAATCCTTGGCAAGCTTCATCAGCCTCTTCACCACCCAGAATGGGAAGTCCAGATGGTATGCCAGATACCACAGCTTCGGTAGCCAGTAGATGTTCAAAATTGTGACACACCCTGCTAGGGACAATTGATGGCCCCCCCAGCTCCGCAGGGCCTCCCCCCAGATACCAACCCACTGCTCCCACTAAAGCCTGGGTAGTACTGACCCATACATCAAAAGATATATACCCAAGTACTGCACTGCCTCACCAGCCAGGACAATTGTTCCAATAACCTCTCCACCCACCAGACCATTGCCTAATACCATCATTTCACACTTATACCAGTTAAGTCTTGCCCCAGAGTTCTCCTCATACCACTCCACAGTCTCCTTAAGCTCCTGAACATCCACAATTGATCCCAGTCCGACCACTATGTCATCTGCAAAGGCCCCCACCTTCCATTCAATGCCAAAGATAGAGCGCCCCACTATCTTCCACCTGATTCTATCCAGTAGTGGTTCCAGGGAAAGGGCATACAAAATGGGGGACAATGGGTCCCCCTGGGGCACCCTCCTGCCCAGGGGAAAAGCCACTCCTTAATGTCCATTACACATGATTGCCACCCTACTCCCTTCCAGTAGACTGACCATTGCTGACTGGAACTGGTGTGGGACCCCAGTCCTATCCAAAACTTTCGCCAGCCAGACTCATCACACCCAGTCATAGGCCTTCTCCTGGTCCAAGAAGACCAGATGCCCATCCAATTCACAAGCCTGTGCCCCTTCAATAACTCTGTGCACCCAGGCTGTACCATCCCTAATAAGCCATCTCCCTACAAAGCCCCTCTGCTCAGTGCCCAAGATTTGCTGTGCCACCTTTTGTAGCCTTGCAACCACCCCTTAGTAACCAACTTTCTATCCATATCCAAGAGTATAATTGGCCTCCAGTTCTTCCAGTCCTCTCACCTTCCTTTGTTCTTATAGAGCAATGTCACCAACCCCAGATCCTGCTCCCCCACTCATCTCCCTATCTGTAGAATAAGATTGCACAATGCTGTCATCTCCCCCGGTACCCCTGGGATCCCGACCATCTTCTTCCAAAAATCCCAGAGCAGACCATCTTCTCCAGGCACCGTACCTGAGGTTGTCATGGCAAGAACCTGGTGGATCTCCTCCTCTCAGACTGGCAATACCAAGTCACCCATCCCATCTACTTGTGGGGGTTGCCAATCTTCTAATGCATGGCCAATCATATCAGCATCTGCCCCATCCTCCTCCTCTCTCCACAATCCACTTCAGTGCTCCTTTAATGATCCAAGAATATCTTGGATACTATGGACCAGGACACCATCAGAATTGAGCACCTCCTCCCACCTTTGTTGTACCCTCCTAGCCTAAAGGGCTCTTGTGAGGAACTTAGAGGGCCTCTCTCCATCTTCCAAACTCTGCTACCATAGCCGAGCTGCTAAGCCCTTCACCCTTGCTTCCTCCTCCTCTCGCAGCACCTGTTGTAGTTCACCAATCTCCTTTTTCACTCTTATGGACCTCCAATTCTCCTCCCCCTCCAATGTCACCAGTCTTGCCCAATCTTCTAAGAGCCTAGACAGTCTACTAGAGGCCCATCTCACTTTCCACCTCCTCTGTTTCCCAGCCTCTTTACCTGCCTCACTCTAGTATGTCTTGGCCATCTCCTTCATTCTCATCCACTGAATGCCAACTGGCGTACCTTCCTGCCTCCAACCTGCTATCTGTAGTTGAATGTCTACAGCCCACCTGTCCCATCAAATTCTATCATCTAACAAGGAGAAATTGAGGTACCAATGTCCAGGCCCATCCTCACTCTCCCCAAACTGACCTTGTCCAAGAATCCTCCAGTGATCTGACCAAGGACACCATTCCACCTCCAGTGATCTCCAAACATCCAAACCCCAGCAGCTAGCCATCAGCATTCAATCAATTCTCGTCCCCAAGCCTCCTGCCCAATGCATGTAAACCCTCCTATCCCCCCAGCACTTCCTACCTGCATCCACCAGAGCACTCAACCTTTCCACTTCCTCCCATGCCACCAGCCCTCCACTCCAACCCTCCATTCCTTGTCCTCCATCAGTTCTGTCTAGCAGTGCCCATATTAAAGTCTCCACCCAGTACATCCACCCCAGCCTCTGCAAGTATCCCACTCTCTTGAAGACCCTTTACCAAGTCCACATGCTCACCCCATCTAGCAGAGCAGTAATAAGATCCCACTGTAATCAGCTCCCATCTAGTATATATCCACTCACCTCAGACTAGTCTATTCCCCCAACTCTGCATATCCCTTATCTCCCCTCTGCCTTTCCATATCAGAATCCCAACCTTGCCCATCCAAACTGCCTCACCTCCCCATTCCTTCATCCATTCCAGTTTATCCAATTCCTCCTCACATCTGACATCCTGCAAGAGGAAGAGATCAGCCTCCAATCCCTTCAGCTAAGTAAAAATATTCCATCATTGAGAAGCATCCTGCAGCCCATTTACATTCAGTGAAAAAATGTTAGTTATATTGTTCATATTGATGTATAATTTTTTTATTCTGTCCATTCCTATTGCACCAAGTTCAACTCTTCCTGTACTATGTCCAGATTATGTTCCGCAGTCACTTCCTCTTCAATGGCCCTCTGAGCCTCCAATCCAGCCAACAGCTCATTCATCTCTCTATCTGCCTTCTTCTCAAACTCCTTGCAGTATTCCAGGCAGGCCTCCTGCCAGAGCTGCAACCCATGTCACTTGGCCCAACAGTACTTGGCCCTCTCACCAGCAACCCCTGCCAGTTCAGCCTCCCACTCCTTATCTACCTCACCCTCCCTCCTCCAGATATACCACAAGGATCTCCACCTTCAATGCCAACTCTACACCATCTTCCTGCAATACCTGCACCCAATGCTCATTGCTCATTACCCTCAAGTCCACCTCCACAAGTTCTTCAGCCACCAGGTTATTCATCATCCTGCACATCCAGAGTAGATTACCAACCTCCTTCCCTCCTGGGGTTGCTGGTCTCTACTATTCTACATCATGGTATCGGCTCTGGCACTCGCCACCTCATCTCACACCTCTGGGACATCCACCAATTCCTCCTTCCCAGCCTCCACCACCTGTCCCCCCTTTGCTACCTCAGGCACGCCAAATTGCACTTGTTGGACCCCCTTCAATAGTACATCTTCTCCTGCCTTGCTCCAATAAGCTGGCCCTTGCCTGATGAGAGGGGTGGGGGTTGGCAATCCCACCCAGTCCTCCTCTCAGACCTCGAACATACCATCAGCATATAGATTGCCATTAGCTGCATTCCTGTCCTCCTCTGTTCCTTTTCCCATACTCCCTTCCTTCTCACCAGCCCTGACACTCACCTTGGCACCCCCAGGTTCCACCATTCCACCTGTCTCCTTTAATGGTCGACTCCCCATCTTAGCCAGCAACTCCTTCTAACATTGATGGCCCTGAGCTATTTCCCATTGCCCCTTGTCCACTCAGATCCTCTTTCCATCTACCACCTCCAAGTGCCTCGACTCCACATAGGACTTCCAAGCATTTGCCTGCCACTCCACCACTCCACTCATCTCTTCTAGTGCCTCCAGTAAGTCCTCTTCCTCCTCCTCACTCCCCTTCACCCTTGTCATCTTGCATAAGATTGCCCCCCAGACCATCACTGAAGGCCAGTCCCTCATCTTCCCTGTAGCCTCTTTTTCTGCCAGCCGAATATGCACATCCACATCCCCAGTCCTAAGTGAGATCCCTTCCCAGACTCTGAACCCGATATCTACTACCTCGCCATACTCCTCCATGACCTCCTTGACTCTCTTCCTCATCTCCATTGCTGTCACTGTGGGCACTCCTTTCACCAGCAGTTGGACCACCCTGGGGTCCTATTTCAGACATCGCACCATCGGGACACACACCTCTTCAATGATCAATCCAACCTTCAATGCTTCCTCCAGGGGCTCAGCTTCCTCAAAACCCACTTCAACTCTCTCCAGACCTTTCAGGAACTTCATGGATGCTGCTCCAGCCACCTGCTTAGCAATAAGCCCCAGCACCATTTTCACTGTCACTATGAGGCCTCAGAAGCACAATATCACTGCAAACACCGAGATCGATTTCATGAGTAACAGTGCCACAGCCAGGCCTGTCACACCATCTGCCAAGTCTCTCTGCCTTCTAAGCCTCATCTGCTCAGCTGCACCATCAGCTGTCATATCTGGATTTTTTTCCAGATTGGCAGTCCTGTCACCATCAGCCATCACACCCCCCCCAGCCACTACTCCCCCAGCTCTGCTGCCCTCACTCCCAAGCGCTACTCTCCCATAAACTGTCATCATTTCTATCTCCTTGTCTTTCCTCAGCCCACCCTCCAGCCCTGTCGTCTGTTGCCTCCCCTTCACTGTCTCTGCAAAGCTCGCCCATCCAGACCCTTGTCCTCCTCTGCCACCTCCAACTCCTCCTTGTCCTCCTGCCAACAGCTCTCTCATATCACCCCCCAGGCCAGGACCTCTCTCTACCTGCTGCCAGTCGAATGTGCTAGGGCTGCTCTGCCCAGTATGCACCCCAGAAAACTTGTTGTTTGCCATTTCCTTATCACCTTTCTCTAAGAAACGACTTGAGAGTGTGTTGTAAAGTGTGTGTAACGTGAATGTTAGCTGAGAAAGGTGACCATTATTGCTCTGTTGTATAAGAATAAGGAAAGAAGGGGGAGATAGAAGAACTGGAGGCCATTCATGCTTCTGGATATATATTGCAAGTTGATTATGAAGATATTAGTGGATAGGTTGTAAGAAGTAGCTCAGCAGATATTGAGGGCTGAGCAGAGGGGCTTTGTTGGAGGTTATTTGATAATAGATAGGATGACATGGGTACATGGTATCATTGAAGGAG
>RBNI01006618.1:0-11141 GCA_003990745.1 Jimgerdemannia flammicorona | reverse complement strand
TATACTCAAAAACCCCTCTTGCTACCAAATATCTCAATCTAAAGATCAATATTAAATTTCTCCTCAAAATACACTACCACACTATTTAGAATCTTAGAAAAAACCACTACTATATCTCAGTACTCCAGGCTAAAATCTAGCCCATTTCCATACCTTATCAATGCCTACCAACTGCCTGTCCATCAGGTATAAATTCTGTTCCACCCCCTATTGATACTCAATATCAGCACTAATATTGAAGTCTATTACTAGTAACTACCTAATAAAAGTCTATTCTATCTCTAAATCACAGGTCTCCAATATACTTCTTTATTTTTTTATAGTCACTTGGACTTCCCTTTATTACCTCAATCTATAAATAATAATACAATTTCACCTGCAACCCCTCAACCTATATCCCTCAGATCTTCTTCACCACTCTCCATCTCTCTCCATTAGAGGATAACCCAGCCACCTGCCACCTGAACTCTCTCTCCACTTTTCCAGCAAATACAATTCACCAAACTCCATCAGCTTCCCCCACCCAGTCCCCACCCTCTCCACCAGCTATTCAAAATGTCTAGTAATAGCCATTCCCATCATGCTATCTTAGCCCCAACCCTAGCCTGCTGACCCTCCTTAAATAAATATAATCAATACCCGGCCAGCCCAACCCAAATTGCCAGAACCCAACCCAAGGTCAGCCATTCATCCCCCACCCCACTCACTAGCCTTTGGCAGAGGTCCCCCCATCTCTTCCCTTCCTCTCCCACCAGGGCTCACAGTCCTAATAGATTTGCAATGCAGTGCCAAAACTCCCCTAAGACTTCACACTCACCAAGCCTATTGAAATATATAGGTTACAACTTGATATATATGGTGGCACAGCCTTCCTTGACTACGTCATCATGTAAATGTCACTAATTGCAAAGCGTAAAAGCACGTGAGGATTAGCAATAAACAGTATGCTTCTCCCTCCATTCCAAGTATTCTACAATAAAAGGTTATGAGCCCCGGTTAGCGGCTATACACCCCTCTAACACATACGCTATATAATGGCTACTAGTTCAAGCAGTGCTAGCAGTGCGCTGCCAAGTTCTGGTAACATGAACACAAATACAGCCAGAACAGGTTTCGCTTCCATGACGACGAACATTCTGGCAGTGGCACCAACGTCAATGGTAAAAAGGATAATTCTTGTCTTTGATGGTAAGGACTATGCCATATGGGCGTATCATATGAAGAATCTCCTTGAAGAATGCGGTTTGGAGGACTACTGGAAGCCACAGGCGCAAGTAATGATATACGATGCCATGAAAGATCGCAAAGCGCTAAGGGAGATTATGTTCACCCTTTCAAACATGCAAATGAAGCTGGTAATTAATGCTATGATGGCGAATGAAGCCTGGGAAATTTTATGCAATCACCATTAACAGGCATCTGTATTAAACAGATTCCACTTAAAGGCGCAACTATTCAATCTTCGAATTAAGTCCAAGGAGAGCATCCAGGACTATGCCAATCAAGTCGATGAACTGGCGAATCAAGTGAATTCCCTTACATCTATGCTGGCGGACACCATCAAGGATGAAGACAAGGTCCTGGCTCTTATACGAGGCCTTCCCGAAGTGTACAACGTGGTTGTCACTGCTATGAGGGAGTCCGGCAAATTATCAGATTATAAGCACGTCGTCACAAGCCTTTTAAACGAGGAAACAAGGCTAGGCAGCAACAATGCCAATGAGGAATACGATGAGGAGAAAGCATTCTATGGCGGAGCACGTGGACGAGGCAAAGGCAAGCCGAACAAAGGTCAAGGCCAGCAATGCGAGAAATTCGACAGTAAATGCTTTTACTGTAATAAGCATGGACATCGTGAGCAGGACTGCAACCGCAAGAAGAAGAAAAAGGGTGGCCAACAGCAAGGACAATGACAGGCAAACACGGTGGATGCCAACAACGAAAACAGCAGTGGCAGAGGTCTATTCTTCACAGAAGCAGCGACCTATCCATATGCAGAAACCATTGAAATAGGAGGAAATTCGGAACCAACCGCCAGTTCCACCAATGCCAGTTGCAGATGCAATTCCACCAGTTCGACGTCTACAAATCCTGGTCAACAAAACACTTTTCAGACAGCGAAAAATGGTGACATCTACGTCAGTGCCAGCACAAATGTAAGCTATATGCTGAACAGTGCTTATGCATGCAGCGAAGAGGTCTGGCTCATGGATTCGGGTGCAACACAGCATATGATGGCTCACTGGGAGTAGTTCTCTATATACGAGAAGTTTGAGCATCCCATACCTATCAAGCTAGGTGACAATAATGTCATTTATGCTCAAGGGAAAGGCAACATAGGCATACATCTACATGGAAACATTGATGAACCTTCAGGCACCTTCGTGGACATACTATATGTTCCAGATATAGGCAAGAACCTCTTCTCGATAGGCTGGATAATGGCTCGTGGGGACAGAGGAGTAAATATATGCCCGAATGGTATAACGGTAATCAATCTGAAGAACAATAAGGAGTTAATATATACATCGAAAAAGGGGAATCTATATGCAATCAACGGCACGCCAAGTGGTGCTACATCCGCATATTCTGCAACTACGACAGGAGAGGATTTCTGGCGTATAATGCATGAATGCTTAGGACATATCAGTAAAATGAGCCTGGAATGGATGATAAGGAGCAAGTCTATGTACGGTTTACCAGACTATACACCACTGGATTTCTTTTGTGATGGATGCATGGCAAACAAGACTTCCTGGCAACCTTTTCAGGAATGAACGAAGCGAGTGGCCGGCATTCTCGATTTGATTCATACAGATATTTGTGGCCCCATGCGAATGGCATCACACTCCAGGAAGAAGTATTTTATTACATTCATTGATGATTATACATGCAAAGTCCACGTATATCTCATTGCAGGGAAAAATGAGGCATTCGACAAATTCCAGAAATTCAAGGCAGCTGTGGAGAATGAGATGGGATGTAGAATATGAACCCTAGACTCAGATAACAGCAAAGAATACATCAACAAAGGTTTCAGACACTTCTTGAAGAAGAATAGTATACAGCACTCTATGACAGCCCCTTATACACCTCAGCAAAATGGCATGGTGGAACAATTCAATCGAATGGTAGTGGAAATGGCTAGAATGATGATGAATACAGCCAGCTTACCGAAGTCTTTTTGGGCGGAAGTGGTGAATATGGCGGCATATATTCGAAATCATTGTTTCTCTCGAGCTCTAAGCAAGGATCCTGGTAAGCAATCCAGGAATGACAGCAATCTTACCCCTGAGGAATTATGGAATAGATCCAAGCCTGACATTTCACACTTACGTATATTCGGAAGTGAGGCATACATTCTGGACAAAGGTGGCAACCGAGGCAAGTTCAAACCTAAGGCAGATAAGCATATATTCCTTGGATACAATGGAGTGGGATACAGACTTTGGAACCTGCAGAAATGACGTATGATCATTTCATGCAATGTATAGTTCAAAGAGACTAAGCAGGAAATTTACATGGAAATTCCTATCTCAAATCCAACGGTGAATTCGATGGTACAGCCAGCGACATCTACGCCAACTGTAAAGGCTAGCAGAACAACATCTACACCCGGAATGACACTGAAGACTACACCAAAGACATCCTTGGGATCTACGCTAGCGAAAACGCAACTCATTCAAATGGAAATGAAGTTGCAAGAACCAAGGATAATGGAAATTACAGATGAGGATGACAAAGAGGATACCTTTCTGAAGGGTAAGAAGAAGCGCAAATCTGGGATGGATAACGAAATCCAAGCAGATCTGAGAAATTACTGGAACCCACCCAAGTCATCTCGTTGCAAACAATATCACGTGAACTACGCCTGCGAATACACTTACATAGCAATGACCGGTGAGCCAGCACACTACAATGAAGCCATTCACTCAAATGATAAGAAGGAGTGGAGAAGGGCTATGGACGAGGAGTACAGTTCACTCATCGAAAACAACACTTGGGATCTAGTAAGCCTTCCAGCAGAGCGACAAGCTATAGGATCGAAGTGGGTCTATAAGATCAAGCATAAGGCTAACAGCAACATAGAATGGTATAAGGCTCGATTTGTAGCAAAGGGGTACTTGCAAGGCTACGGCATAGACTATGACGAGACATTTTCCCTGGTATTTAAGTTGACTTCACTTAGAATACTTCTTGTGATCGGAGCCAAGTACGACTACGAAATACACCAAATAGACATAAAGACAGTGTTCTTGAACAGTGATGTAGATATAGAGTTATATGTATGACAACCACAAGGATATGAACTATACGACAATGATGGAAACGAGCTCGTATGTAAATTATGCAAAGGGCTCTACGGAATCAAGCAAGCAGCAAGGTTGTGGAATTAAAAGATCAATGGATATCTCCTAGACAACAGATTCAAGCATTGTGAAGCCGATCCATGCATATACACCCGACATATATCCTCAGGAACGGTATACCTGGGAATTTGGATTGATGATATTATTTTAGTCAGAACAGCAAGTGAAATCAATGACATAAAGACTATACTATGCCAGGAATTCAAAATGATAGACTTAGGCGAAGCATCCTATCTCCTTGGAATATCGATTACACGTAACAGGCGTGAGCGCACTATACACCTAATGCAAGCCACATACATTCGAAATATTCTTGAGCGATTCGGGATGAGTGAATGCAAACCAGTCGGGACACCTATGGAAACATTCGTGAAACTAAAGAAGTCTGACACTACGCTCGAGGGAAACGACATCCCCTATCAACAAGCCATGGGATCTCTCATGTATCTTATGCAAGGGACAAGACCTGATATCTCTTTTGCAGTAAACAAAGTGGTGCAGTATTCTTCATACTATGACAATAGCCATTGGATGACAATCAAGTGAATTTTCAGATACATCAAAGGAACTACGGACTATACGCTCAGTTTGGGTGGTGATAATGGGCAAAGCGGGAGTACTATATGCTTATTCGGTTCTTGTGATGCCAATTGGGCTGGCGACTTAGATGACAGAAGGTCTACGACTGGATATATCTTTAAAGTAAACAATGGAGCCATTTCATGGCAAATGTATATGCAACCTTCAGTGGCAACATCCTCTACGCAAGCGGAATATCAAGCATTGTCAATGGCAACAAAGGAGGCTATCTGGCTTTGAGAACTATTAAAGGAGCTGAGATATGAGCAACGGCACTCTACGCTACTCCAGCAAGATAACCAATCAACGATTGCTTTGGCAAAGAACCCTATACATTATGCCAGAATGAAACATATTGACATACAGCATCATTTCATATGTGAATGCATGGAAAACGGCACTATATACCTTGAATACACCCTAACAGAATATATGACGGTGGATTCATTGACTAAAGCCCTTCCAAAGGCAAAGTTTGACTTATGTGTGCAAGGAATGGGTATTATGGGACTCTATACTGGTAATTAAGGACAATTCGGGATGAGATAGAATAATAGAATGACAGCAAGCTTCTTTAACATTGATTGCTACATTGCAGATTTCTACCAACATTGCTCATCTATGAATGTTCACATCTCTACTTTTCAATCTATTTTTCAAGCTTTAAGCAGGCAATTCGAATGTTTTTCGGTTTCTAGATAGCAGTCTGAACATTACAGTGAGATTTGCAGTGGTTATAGCTTAGTATTGCAGTTTGGGAATTTGCATATCTCATTGAGTGGGAGTATTGAAATATATAGGTTACAACTCGATATATATGGTGGTGCAGCCTTTCTTGACTATGTCATCATGTAAACATCACTAATTGCAATGCATAAAAGCATGTGAGGATTAGCAATAAACAGTACGCTTCTCCCTCCATTCCAAGTATTCCACAACAAAGCCAATGTTCAGGCATTTGTACCACTTCCCCCTCCTGGCTAACATCTATACATTCCTCACACTCAAATGTGCCATCCACCACCAAGTGCTCAGACCAATAGTTCAGCATCACATTCTACCTTAGAAACCTCCACTATACCACTCAGAACTTGGGGGGAAGTCACCACATCATCTGCTTGCTCCAAAACCAAAGACCATTCCAGTCCTACTCCTCACCAATCTCCACCCTCTGCTATGCTTCAGACCACAGGTCTCCCCCTAAGCTCCACATACAATCCATTCCATCACTAAGCCAGAAATCCTCCACCAATTCACCCCCCAGCAGTAGCCTGTCCCATCTCCACATCTGCGGTCTCCAGTTCTCCTCCCCCTCATCACCCTGTCACCAAAGTCCAATTCTCCTTACACCATCTACCACCCCCTACCAAAAGCTCTTATATTGTATCCTCTTACTCCTATCTAGGGCCACTATTGCAAGCAGATCACCAGATGCTCTATGGGGGGAATACTGGGCCTCCCACACCCTCTGCATAAGTGGTACCCACTCCTGGCATCTCAACTTGCTCGCCCTCTTCAGCCACCATACTCTCAGACAATGAAGGTATTTGGTAAAGTCCACCAAGCCTATCCTGCCTCTGTCAACAGGTAAGGTCAGAACCTCCCATCCTATCTGACTTCACTGCCCAGCCCAGATCCATAATCTTGCCATCTTCAGAAGTCACCTGACCACCATGCCAGAAAGTCCAAATGATATCTCACATACTACAGCTTTGGCAGCCAATATATATTCAGTACTATCACCCTTCCTGCCAAGGATATATGATAACCACTCCACCATAAGAGCACATTTTCCCATACTAGGAGCTGCTGTTCCCACTATGCCTAGGGCAGGAGAGATCTATATACTGAGAAGTAGATCTCCAGATAGTGAACTGGTTCTCCTGCCAGCACCACTGTCCCAATCATGTCACTGCCAACTATTCCACCACCTAGCACCAGAGTCTTGCATTTGTACCAGTTGAGTTTAGCACCAGAGCCCCTCTCATACTATTTCACAGATCTCCTTAATTCCCCCACATCCTCCAATAAGCCCAGTCCAACCACCATATCATCTGCAAAAGCCCCCACTTTCCAATTAATCTCCAGAATATCCAAACCCCCAATTCAATACCTAATCCTGTCCAGTAGGGGCTCCAAGGAAAGGGCATATAAGATGGGAGATAAAGGATCTCTTTGCAGTACCCCATGACTATGTGAAAAAGTTACACCTCTGTGTCTATTTACTACCAATTCTACCTGACTGATTTCCAATAGACTGATTAATAACCTTCTGAACCCTGGGGGAACTCCCACCCATTTCAGCACTCCCTCCAGCCAGATCCTCCTCACTCTCTTATATGCCTTCTCCTGATCCCGAAACACCAACTGGCCATCAATCCCTGCTGCCTGAGTCCCTTCAATCACTCTATGGACCCAGGCCATCCCATCTTAGATCAACTGACCATCAACAAACTCTCTCTGCTCTACTCCTGGTACTTACTAAGTGATCTTCTCAGTCTAGTCACCAAGATCTTTGTCACCAGCTTGCAGTCTATGTTAAGAAGCATGATTGGTTACCAGTTCTTCCAATCTTCCCTTTTCCTCTTATCCTTATAGAGCAAGGAGACCAGCCCTAGGTGCTGGCCCCCATTCCAAGTTCCTGACTGAAGAACCTCACCACACATTACTATCATATCCTCCAATACCACCTCTACCCTGGCCATCTTTTTCCAAAAATTCCAGGGAAGCCCATCCTCTCTCAGAGCTATCCCATTGCTTGTCAAAGCCAAAACCTTGTAAATTTCCTCCTCCTGCACTGGGTCCTCCAGTGTCTCCAGGCTCAATGCTGGGTCTGGATACCAATCCTCCAACTGCTATTCAATATTCAAGACTTCCTCACTCCATAATCCTCCCAGCAGGTCCTCAGCAATCCCAGAATTACTGGAGTCCCTACCACCATCTCTCTATCCTCATCCAAGATATCATCCTACTACTGTTTAGTTCTCCACACTTGTAGCAACTGTGATAAAAACCTAGTGGGCCTCTCTCCCTCCTCCAACCCTTGCCACTGCAGTCTTGCCACTATCTCCTTCAGCTGAACCTCTTCCTCCATCCATATCACTTCCTTAATCTCATCAACTTCCTTTTAAATCTGCAGAATACACCAGTCAGCCACCTCCCAATCCTCTAGCACCTCTGCCCATCTCTCTAGGAGTGCCGCCAATTACTGTGAAGCCCATAGCATTCTCTGCCACTGCTGAGCACTCCTTCCTTTCCCTGCCTCCCTCCAGTATCTCTGAGCACTCAATTTCAGCCTCTGCCAGTGATCCCCAATCACCAGGCCCTGCTCCCACTACCTACCAATTTTCCCAATAACCTCCACCTCCTAGTCTATCCATAAAGCACCATTCTTCAATAAAGATGAATTTAGTTGCCAATGGCCTGACCCATCCCTACTTCCCCCAAACCTCTCCCTCTCTATCAGACCCCAGTGATCCGACCATGGGCACCAAACCACCTCCAGCATGGCCCAGACATCCACTCCCCAGCACTCTGCCATCAATATCCAGTTAATCCTAGAGCCCAGCCCTGCCACCCAGTGAGTATAAATTTGATGATCCTCCCAAAACTGTCTCCTCGAGTCAACCAAAGAACTCAACCTCTCCATCTCCATCCAATCCTCCAACCCACCACTGCTGCCCCTCATTCCTCTTCTGCCATCAGTCCTATCCACCACATTATCCCATACTATGTTGAAATCACCCTCCAGGCAGTCAATTCCTGCCTCACTCATCACACTGGCCTCTCTCAAATTCCTGATCCAATCTACCTGTTCCCCCCTCTCTGTCAGACAATAACATGACCCAACAGTCAAAGGGCTCTATCTAGACCTCTTCCACACTCTCCACAACAACCTACTCCCCCAATGTCCAATATTGCCAATGTCCCCCATCCTCTTTCGAATTAGAATACCCACCCACCCAGTCCACACCTGCCCCCCCCCATTCTTGTAAGTTCACATCTACCTCATAATATATCTTGCAATAAGAAGAGATCTGCATCCAATCTCTTGAGTCAACTAAATATATACCTTCACCAAGCTGTACCCCTCAACCCATTCATGTTCAAAGAGAATATTCTAGTTGTACTGTTCATATTGAATAATGTTTGATTTTGAGAACCCAGCCTAGTATTCCATACTCATCTCATCCTCAGCCAGATCCAAGCACCACTCTGCTTCCAGGTCACCTTCTACTACAGCCTGAGCATCCAATACCTCCAAGATTTCTTGACACTCCACCCCATCCACCACTTCCATTTCTGTCTGATAATCCACACAGACCACTCTCTACTTCTCCAACTCCTTCCTTGAACCCCACAAGTATGCCACCCAGTCATTCACAATCACTCAAAGTTCCTCCTCCCTCTGATCATCTACTTGATATTCAACTGATTCCAAGAGTACTGCCAGGATCTTATTCCTAACCTTCCTTGGTACCTCCTCACCACAAAGAATTTCCTCCCAATGCCTATTGTCCAAAACCCAGAAGTCCTCACCCCCCAGCTCCTCCACTGCCACCCCCTCCAGAGTCTTCCACAGCTACTTCTCCTCATCCACTGCCTCTGCAATACCCTGGGCGACCCTTTCAACCCCCACCTCTGGGTCCACCAAAGTACTCCTCCTCACTGACTCATCCCACTTCTCCTCTGGTATATCCAGTTGTTTCTCCTCACCCTGGGATACTATACCAAGGGTATACTTCCTCACTCATTGCCGCATCCACCTCCATACCACCCTGTCCCTCCTCTCTCAATCCACCCTGGGCCCCACCTTGGGCCATCTTATGTTCCCCAGCCCAGGCACTCTCTCACAATCCTGCACCCCATTCTTCTGCACTACTGCCAGCCCCACTGCCTCCCAACTTCTTCAGCAGCTCCTTCTGGATTTACCTCTTCTGCATCTTCTCCCAGGTCACCTGATCCATCCTGATCCTCTTCCCATCTATCATCTCCACCACTGTCTTGGCTTCATACTCCTTCCAAGCCAATCTCCTCCTCTTGACTGCTTCTGCCAGATCCTCAAGAGCCTCCAGCAAATCCTCCTCCTCTTCTAGTGTCCCTTTCATCCACGATACCTTATACTCCACCAGTCCCCACTTAAGAGTCACCGGCTAGTCTCTCATCTTCCCCATATTCTCCTTTCCAGCCAGCCTCACCCAGATGTTGATATCACTAGTTCTGAGCTCAGTACCCTCCTAGACTCTGAACCTGATGTCCACAATCTCTCTATACTCCTTGACTGCCTTTACAATCAACTCTCTGGCCCTCTCCCTTGATACTGTAGAAATATCCAACACTATCAACTGTACCACTTGGGGGTCCCAGTACATGCACCAGGCCATAGAGACCACTACTCTGCCCACCATTACCTCCTTCTCCATAGCCTCCAGCAATGACTCCTCTTTCTCAAACCCAATCTCAACCCCTTCTTTCCTCTTCAAGAATTTCACTATAGCCACTCCCTTCACCTCCTGTGCCACCAGCCCCAAGATCATCCTTACAGTCACTACCAAGCCTCAGAAATACAATATGATGGTGAATTCCAACTTTGATTTCTTGATTAATGGTACTAACACCATACCTGTCACACCATCTGCCAGGTCCCTGGGCCTCGCATCTACCCCCTGTCCTGAACCACCAACCACTATTACATCTGGATTTTTTTCCAGATCCCCAGTCACAGCTCCATCAGCAGTCATATCTCCAGCCCCTTCTCTCCCCCCTCCCCTACTGCCTGACCCACCCATGGGGACCCCTCTCTGTCCCCCCATAGGAGCCATTGATGTCTTCCCCAAGCCCAGCCAAGTATCCAGACCAGATGCCATTCTCCCCATCTTGACCTTGTCCACAAAGTTTGTCCTCTCTCCTCCACATTGCCTCCATCTGCCACTTCCTCTGCTACCAGTATTACAGCCAGCCATAGAAGGCTCTGGTATTCCCAAACCATCACCCCTCCTCCTCCCGACATGCTGACAGTTGAAGGCACTGCTACCCTCCTGGCTGACATACTCACCAGCATGTTTGTTGCTATCTATGTTACTAGTCACTTTTTATTAAAAATGTTGTAGAAAGTGTTGTCTGAGTCTTGTATCACCTGAATGTTACCAGTAAAAGGTGTGTGTCCCCAATATACTTCTCTCTCATTATCTT
>RBNI01006617.1:0-11142 GCA_003990745.1 Jimgerdemannia flammicorona | reverse complement strand
TGATAGAAGACCACTTTGTCAACCACCATCTCTACTCTCCCACCACTCTGGCTACAGATTACTTCCACCAGATGGCAATGTCACCCACCCTGGGGACTCCAACCAATCCACCACCCAGTAAGAAGATCACTCATCAACTCCTCCCATCTTGCCAACTTCTCCTGCATCCCTGTCTGTCACTCTTCCTCAAAAACAAATAGCCAATATCCAGCCAACCCTATCTACACTACAATCACCCACCCTATAGTGAGCCACCTATTGCCAACATCTCTCACTAGTCTAGCTTTCAAATCCTCCCAATGATCTCACTCGCCATTCAGCCTCCTCGCTATGCCCAGCCTGTTCTCTATAGCTACCCAAAAGTCCCCCAACATCTCGCACTTATCTAGCCAATGTTCTGGTATCTGCACAAAACCCCCAGCTTGCTCTACATTATAACACTCCTCACAATCCAATCAGCCACCATCCACCAGATGCCCAGCATGAAAATTCAACATAATATTCCTTCACAGCATTTGCCACCATACTACCCAGAACTTGGGAGAAAGCCACCACCGCATCTCAGCACTCCAGGCCCAGATACCTGCCCAATCCCACTCCTTACCAATCCCCACTGCTTGCCAACTGCTCAGCCAAAGATCCTGGCCAAGTCTCTGCTGACACTCCACTCTATCACCAATATCAAACTCAGTAAGTAGAACCCCCCCTAGCAACAGTCTGTCCCATCACTACATAGCAGGGCCCCACACCTCCTCCCCCTCATTACCTCACTAGCGCAGGCCTATCCAGTGTGCTCCATCTACCACCCTCTACCAAAAGACCTTATACCATAGCTATTGGCTTCCATTCAGCCCCACCAGAGAGAGCAAGTCTCCTGAGGACCCCCAGGGTGAGAATCTCATCTCTCACACCTTCTGTATCAGTGGAACCTATTGAAATATGTAGGTTACAACTCGATATATAGTGGCGCAGCCTTCCTTGACTACGTCATCATGTAAACGTCATTAATTGCGATGCGTAAAAGCGTGTAAGAATTAGCAATAAACAGTTAGCTTCTCTCTCCAAACTTCCACATTCCACAACAGGTTATGAGCCCTGGTTAGCAGCTATAATACACCCCTCTTACACATATGCTATACAATGGCTACTAGTTCAAGTAGTGCTAGCAGTGCGCCGCCAAGTCCTGGTAATACAAACACAGCCAGAATGGGTTTCGCTTCCATGACAACGAACATTCTGGCAGTGGCACCAACGTCAATGGTAAAGAGGACGATTCCTGTCTTTGATGGTAAGGACTACGCCATATGGGCGTATTATATGAAGAATCTCCTTGAAGAATGCGGTTTGGAGAATTACTGAAGCCACAGGCGCAAGTAACGACATACGACACCGCAAAAGATCGCAAAGCGCTAAGGGAGATTACGTTCACCCTTTCGAACGTGCAAATGAAGCTGGTAATCAATGCTATGATGGCGAATGAAGCCTGGGAGATTTTACGCAATCACCATCAATAGGCATCCGCATCAAACAGATTCCACTTAAAGGCGCAACAATTCAATCTTCGAATTAAGTCCAAGGAGAGCATCCGGGACTATGCCAATCGAGTCGACGAGCTAGCGAATCAAGTGAATTCCCTTACATCTACGCTGGCGGACACTATCAAGGATGAAGACAAGGTCCTGGCTCTTATACAAGGCCTTCCTGAAGCGTACAACATGGTTGTCACTGCTATGAGGGAATCTAGCAGATTATCAGATTATAAGCACGTCGTCACAAGCCTTTTAAACGAGGAAACGAGGCTAGGCAGCAACAACGCCAATGAGAAATACGACGAGAAAGCATTCTACGGTGGAGCATGTGGACGAGGCAAAGGCAAGCCGAACAAAGGTCAAGGCCAGCAACATGAGAAATTCGACGGTAAATGCTTTTACTGTAATAAGCATGGACATTGTGAGCAGGATTGCAACCGCAAGAAGAAGGAAAAAGGTGACCAACAGCAAGGACAATGGCAGGCAAACACGGTGGACGCCAACAATGAGAACAGCAGTGGCGGAGGTCTATTCTTCACAGAAGCAGCGACCTATCCATATGCAGAAACCATTGAAATAGGAGGAAATTTGGAACCAACCGCCAGTTCCACCAGTTCGACATTTACAAATCCTGGTCAACAAAACACTTTTCAGACAGCGAAAAATGGTGACGTCAACATCGGCGCCAGCGCAAATGTAAGCTATATGCCGAACAGCGCTTATGCATGCAGCGAAGAGATCTGGCTCATGGATTCGGGCGCAACACAGTATATGACGGCTCACCGGGAGTGGTTCTCTATGTACGAGAAGTTCGAGCATCCCATACCTATCAAGCTAGGTGACAATAACATCATTTACGCTCAAGGGAAAGGCAATGTAGGCATACATCTACATGGAAACGTTGATGAACCTTCAGGCACCTTCGTGGACATACTATATGTTCCAGATATAGGTAAGAACCTCTTCTCGATAGGCCGGATGATGGCTCGCGGGGACAGAGGAGTAAATATACACCCGAACGGTGTAACGGTAATCAATCTGAAGAACAATAAGGAGTTAATGTATGCATCAAAAAAGGGGAATCTATATGCAATCAACAGCATACCGAGTGGCGCTACATCCGCATATTCTGCAACTATGACAGGAGAGGATTTCTGGTGTATAATGCATGAACGCTTAGGACATATCGGTAAAACGAGCCTGGAATGGATGATAAGGAGTAAGTCTGTGTATGGTTTACCAGACTATATGCCATCGGATTTCTTTTGCGATGGATGCACAGCAAACAAGGCTTCCCGGCAACCTTTTCAGGAATGAACGAAGCGAGCGGCTGGCATTCTCGATTTAATCCATATGGATATTTGTGGCCCCATGCGAATGGCATCACACTCCAGGAAGAAGTATTTTATTACATTCATTGATGATTATACACGCAAAGTCTACGTATATCTCATTGCGGGGAAAAACGAGGCATTTGACAAATTCCGGGAATTCAAGGCAGCTGTGGAGAACGAGACGGGACGTAGAATATGAACCCTACACTCAGATAACGGCAAAGAATACGTCAACAAAGGTTTCAGACACTTCTTGAAGAAGAACAGTATACAGCACTCTACGACAGCCCCTTATACACCTCAGCAAAATGGCGTGGTGGAACGATTCAATCGAACAGTAGTGGAAATGGCTAGAACAATGATGAATACGGCCGGCTTACCGAAGTCCTTTTGGGCGGAAGCGGTGAATATGGCAGCATATATTCGAAATCGTTGTTTCTCTCGAGCTCTAAGCAAGGATCCCGGCAAGCAATCCAGGAACGACAGCAATCTTACCCCTGAGGAATTATGGAGTGGATCCAAGCCTGATATTTCACACTTACGCATATTCGGAAGCGAGGTATACGTTCTGGACAAAGGTGGCAACCGAGGCAAGTTCGAACCTAAGGCAGATAAGCATATATTCCTTGGATACGATGGAGCAGGATACAGACTTTGGAACCTGCAGAAACGACGTATGATCATTTCATGCGACATACAGTTCAAAGAGACTAAGCAGGAAATCTACATAGAAATTCCTATCTCAAATCTGACGGTGAATTCGACGGTACAGCCAGCGACATCTACGCCAACTGCAAAGGCTAGCGGAACAACATCTACACCCGGAACGTCACCAAAGACTACGCCAAAGACATCCTTGGAACCTACGCCAGCGAAAACGCAATCCATTTAAATGGAAATGAAGTTGCAAGAACCAAGGATAACGGAAATTACGGACGAGGATGACGAAGAGGATACCTTTCCGAAGGGTAAGAAGAAGCACAAATCTGGGATGGATAACGAAATCCAAGCGGATCTGGGAAATTACTGGAACCCACCCAAGTCATCTCGTCGCAAACAACATCACGTGAACTACGCCTGCGAATGTGCTTACATAGCAATGACTGGTGAGCCAGCACACTACGACAAGGCCATTCACTCAAATGATAAGAAGGAGTGGAAAAAGGCTATGGACGAGGAGTATAACTCACTCATCGAAAATGACATGTGGGACTTGGTCCCTCTTCCGGCATATCGACAAGCCATAGGATCCCGATGGGTGTATAAAATTAAACGCGATAGCAATGGCAACATAGAATGGTATAAGGCTCGATTTGTAGCAAAGGGGTACTCGCAAGGCTACGGCGTAGACTACGATGAGACATTTTCCCTGGTATTTAAGTTGACTTCGCTTAGAATACTTCTTGCGATCGGAGCCAAGTATGACTATGAGATACATCAAATGGACGTTAAGACAGCCTTCCTAAATGGAGATGTGGATACCGAACTATACGTTCTTCAACCACAAGGATACGAACTATACGACAATGACGGAAACGAGCTCGTATGTAAATTACGCAAAGGGCTCTACAGAATCAAGCAAGCGGCAAGGTTGTGTAATTGAAAGATCAATGGATATCTTTTAGACAACAGATTCAAGCGTTGTGAAGCCGATCCATGCATATACACCCGACATACATCCTCAGGAACGGTATACCTGGGAATTTGGGTTGACGATATTATTTTAGTCAGAATGGCAAGTGAAATCAATGACGTAAAGGCTACACTATGCCAGGAATTCAAAATGATGGACTTAGGCGAAGCGTCCTATCTCCTTGGAATATCGATTATATGTAACAGGCGCGAGCGCGCTATACACCTAACACAAGCCACATACATTCGAAATATTCTCGAGCGATTCGGGATGAGTGAATGCAAACCAGTCGGGACACCTATGGAAACATTCGTGAAACTAAAGAAGTCTGACACTACTATGCCTGAGGGAAACGACATCCCCTATTGACAAGCTGTGGGATCCCTCATATATCTTATGCAAGGGACGAGACCTGATATCTCTTTTGTGGTAAACAAAGCGGCGCAGTATTCTTCATGCTACGACAATAGCCATTGGACGGCAATCAAGCGAATTTTCAGGTACATCAAAGGAACCGCGGACTATATGCTCAGTTTGGGCGGTGATAATGGGCAAAGCGGGAGTACTATATGCCTATTCGGTTCTTGTGACGCCGATTGGACCGGCGACTTAGATGACAGAAGGTCTACGACCGGATACATCTTTAAAGTAAACAACGGAGCCATTTCATGGCAAACGCATAAGCAACCTTCAGTGGCAACATCCTCTATGCAAGCGGAATATCAAGTGTTGTCAACGGCAACAAAGGAGGCTATCTGGCTTCAAGAACTGTTAAAGGAGCTGGGATACGAACAACGGCACTCTACGCTACTCCAGCAAGATAACCAATCAACAATTGCTTTGGCGAAGAACCCTATACATCATGCCAGAACGAAACACATTGACATACAGCATCATTTTATACGTGAATGCGTGGAAAACGGCACTATACACCTTGAATACACCCCAACAGAATATATGACAGCGGATTTATTGACTAAAGCCCTTCCAAAGGCAAAGTTTGACTTATGCGTGCAAGGAATGGGTATTACGGGACTCTACGCTGGTAATTAAGGACAATTCGGGATAAAATAGGATAATAGAATGACAGCAAGCTTCTTAACATTGATCGCTACATTGCAGATTTCTACCAACATTGCTCATCTACGAATGTTCACATCTCTACTTTTCAACCTATTTTTCGAGCTTTAAGCAGGCAATTCGAATGTTTTTCGGTTTCTAGATAGCGGTCTGAACACTACAGCGAGATTTGTAGTGGTTATAGCTTAGTATTGCAGTTTGGGAATTTTATTTGCATATCTCGTTGAGCGGGAGTATTGAAATATGTAGGTTACAACTCGATATATGGTGGCGCAGCCTTCCTTGACTATGTCATCATGTAAACGTCATTAATTGCGATGCGTAAAAGCGCGTAAGAATTAGCAATAAACAGTTAGCTTCTCTCTCCAAACTTCCACATTCCACAACAGAACCCAACCTCCTCCTTGTAGTTCAACTGCCCTTTTCAACCATCAAGCTCGCAGACAGTGTAGCCTCCTAGGGAAATCCACAAGACCTAGGCCTCCCCTAACCACCAGCTCCACAAGGGTCTCCCAACTAATCTGTAACCTTCTTCCTGCCCAGATCCAATCCCGAGCCAGCTTCATCAGCCTCTTCACCACCCAGACTAAAAAGTCTAAGTAATATGCCACATACCATAGCTTGGGAAACCAGTACACATTCAGGATTGACACCTGCCCCGCCAGAGAGATGTGACAACCCCCCCAACCTCTCAGAGCCTCCTCTCAAATGGCCACCTTCCTCTCCCACCTCACCTGTAGCAAGACTGATCTATATATAGAAAGAAAGATACCGAGATACTGCACCACCTCTCCTGTGGGGACAATTGTTCCAATGATGTCCCCTCCCACCAACCCATTCTCCAACACCAATGTCTCACACTTATGCCAGTTGAGTCTCACCCCAGAGTGTGCCTCATACCATTCCACTGTGTCTGTAAGTGCCTTGACATCCACCACTGATCCAAGACCAACAACCATATCATCTGCAAAGGCCCCCACCTTCTACACCACACCATACACAGAGAGCCCAGCCATCTTCCAATGAATCCTATCCATTAAAGATTCTAGTGAAAGGGTAAAAAGAATTGGGGACAGTGGGTCTCCTTGAGGAATTCCTCTCCCCAAGGAAAATGCCAAACCCCTGTGACAATTGCACATCAGTGCCGCCCTACTGCCCTCCAACAGACTCAACATAGAGGCCTAAAACTGTAGTGGGACACCAATTCTGTCCAGTACCTTTTCCAGCCATACCCACCAAACATGGTCATAGGCCTTCTCCTGGTCCAAAAAGACCAGTCTACCATCCAGCCCACAGGCCTGAGCCCCTTCAATGATACCATGCACCATGCACCCAGGCAGTTCCATCTCTGATAAGCTTACCTCCAACAAAACCCCACTGCTCCTCACCCAACACCTGTTGAGCAACCTTCTGCAGTCTTGCAATAATCACTTTTGTCACCAACTTCCAGTCCATATCCAAAAGCATGATTGGCCTCCAATTCTTCCAGTCCTCTCACCTGCCCTTATCTTTGTACAACAAGACCACCAACCCCAAGTCCTGCTCTTCAACCCACTCACCATACAGAAGAACATGGTCACAGAGGGCAGCCATCTCTTCTAGCTTCCAGGGACCTTTGCCATCTTCTTTCAGAAGTCCCAAGGTAACCCATCCTTCCCAGGTACTGTCCCAAGCTTAGTAGCCGCAAGGACCCTTTGGATCTCCTCCTCTTGGACCGGTAAGATCAAGTCACCCAGGCCCTCTATCTGTGGTGGTTTCCACTCCTCCAGCGCATCTCCAATTACCTCAACATCAGCACCCCCTTCTTCCTCACTCCACAGACCCTGCCATCGCTCCTTCAATACCCCCAAGATCTGTTGCATACTATGCACCAAATCTCCCTCAGCATTAAAAACCCCATCCCACCAATGTCACACCCTCCTAGCTTTAAGGAGCCTAGACAAGTACCTAGTAGGCCTCTCTCCCTCCTCAAGTCCCTGCCACTGTAGCCTGGCAGCCATTCCTCATATATGAGTCTCCTCCTCCTCTCTCAACACCTGCTATAGTTCTACTATCTCCAATATTGCCCACTCAAACCTCTAATCCTCCACCTCATCAGAGGCAAGCAAATTAGCCCATCTATCTGCAATCTCATCAGTCTATTAGAAGCATACCATATGTGCTTCCTCTTCTGTCTCCCAGCCTCTCTACCAGCTCCTCTCCAATAGGCCTTTGCAGTCTCTTTCAACCTCATCCAATGGACACCCACAGACATACCCTCATGCCTCCAGATAGGAACCTTCACCTAGATGTCCTCCACCCATAAGTCCCACAACTCCTTCTCAGCCAGCAGGGAGGAGTTAAGGCACCAATGTCCAGGTCCATCTCCACTTCACCCAAACTGCCCCTGCCCAAACAGTCTCCAGTGATCAGACCATGGGCACCACACCACCTCCAAAGTCTTTCAGACATCAGTGCCCCAATATTCAGCTGTCAAAATCCAGTCAATCCTCATGCCTAACCCATTCACCCAATGGGTGTAGACCCTGGTATCGCTCCACCATGTTCAGCCCATATCTCCTAAGGAGCTAAGATTTTCCACCTCCTCCCATACATCCAGACCACCACTCCTCCCACCTGCATTCCTCCCTCCATCAGTTCTATCCAGTTGCAGATCTCGAACCATATTAAAATCACCACCAAGAACATCAACCCCTTCCTCCAAGAGAATGCCCTCCTCCAGCAGCTCCTTAATTCATGCAATCCTCTCTCCCCTAACCACTGGGCAGTAATAAGAGCCCACCCTCACTGATTCCCACCCTGGCCGATGCCATTCTCCCCAGACCAAGCAATCCCCCCAGCTCCTGATTCCCCTCAAATCTCCTCTACCCTTCTTTACCAGAATTGCCACCTTTCCAAACTAAGTAGTAGCCCCACCCCATTCCTTAGTCCACTCCACCCTATCATCCTCATCCTCATATCATACATTCTGCAGTAAAAAGAGATCAGCCTCCAATCTCTTGAGCCAAGTAAAAATGTTCTTATGCTGCCCAGATCCCCGTAGCCCATTCACATTGAGAGAGAAAATGTTAGTTATACTGTTCATAAGAAATACTGTTAAAGATCAAACTCATCCTCTACAAATCTGTATTCAAGTCCTCCTGCACCAAATCCAAAACATGTTCTACAGCCAGTTCTCTCTTCACAGCTTCCTGTACCTCCAACCCCCCCAGAAGTTCAACCATTGCCCCATCCTCTTTCTCCTCAAAGTCCTCATGATACTCCATACAGGCCTCCTGCCAGAACTGCAAACCATGACATTCTGCCCAACAGTAGGCAGCCTGCTCACCAGTGACAACCACCAGCTCTGCCTTCCTCACCTCATCAACCTCATATCTCTCCTCTTCCAGGAGGATCACAAGAATCTCCACCTTCAGCACCTCCACCACTCCATCTCCTCGCAGAATCTATGCCCAATGCTCCTCAGGCATTACACATAGGTCCACTTCTCCCAACACCTCAGCCACAAGATCATCCATCACCTTGCTCATCCACAGCAGGTTCCCCACCTCCTACCCTTCAGGAGTCCCAGGCCACCCTGCATCCAGCATCACAGTATCAGCACCTACACTGGCAGCCTCATCCCACTCCTTCTCTGGGACATCCACCAGCTCATCCTCACCAACTGCCACCACCTGGCCCCCTTTTGCCACATCTGGGACCCCAAAGTGAACTCGCTGGGCCCCCTGCATCAGTACATCCTCCACTGTCCCTCTCTTCCCCACAAGGCCCCTCCTGACAAGTGGGGGGGGAGTGCTATCCGACTCCTCCTCCCAAACTTCGAAAGTACCATCGGCATAGGGATCCTTGCCCAGCACCTTCCCAGCCTCTTCCTCGGTTGCCACCACCTCCTCTCCTCCTTTGCTAGCCCATACACTGGCTTCGACGCCTCCAGACTCCTCAGCCCCATCTACCTTCCTCTCTGCCTCTCCTTTCATACTTGCCAAAAGCTCTCTCTGCCTCTTATGCCCCTGGGCCCACTCCCACTATCTTCTGTCAGTATAGATATGTTTTCTATTCACCACCTCCAGATGCATCAACTCTTCAAACAGCTTCCAGGCTTTTACCCTCCTCTCCACTATGCCACTCAGCTCCTCCAGAGCCTCCAACAAATCCTCCTCCTTCTCTTTACTCCCTTTCACCCTCGACACCTTACAGATAAAAGCCCCCCACATCAGCACCGAGGGCCAGTCACTCACCTTCCCTGTGGCCTCCTTCCCCACCAGCTGAATCCTGACATCGACATCACCTGTCCTGAATGTGGTCCCCTCCCACATTTGGAAGCCAATGTCCACCACATCCCCATACTCCACCATCACCTCCTCTACCCTCCTCCTGGTCTCCTCCTTAGTCACCATAGGCACCCCCCTCACCAGAAGCTATACCACCCTGGGGTCCCACCTCAAGCACTGCACTATGGGGACTACCACTTCCCCAACAACTACTCCAGTCTTCAGGGCCTCATCCAGCAGGCCTGCCTCCTCAAAGCCTACCTCAACCCCTTCCAGACTCTTCAGAAACTTCACCAAGGCTGCCCTAGCCACCTGCTTCGAAATAAGCCCCAGAACCATCCTAGCCATCACTGCCAAGCCCCAGAAGCACAAGGTAGCTATGAACTCTAAGATTGATTTCTTGAGTAATGGAGCTACCGCCAGCTCTGTCACACCATTGGCCAGGTCTCCCTTCCTCTTCAGGCCCATCTGCCCAGCCCCCACATCAACAGTCACATCTGGATTTTTTTCCAGATTCCCCATCACGCCACCATCAGCAGTCCTGCCACTATCACTAGCAGCTACTCTGCTTCCTCCACCTCCCACTGATGGAGGCTCAGCTCCCCCAGTCTTCCCAACCTTCTGCTTCCCCTTCCCCCCTTCCTGTCCACTGTGGGCTCCCATTGGCCAACCCCCAGTCCTCAGCATGTCCACAAAGCTCCTTCCCTGCTACCCTCCAGCCCCCCCACCAGTGCCTCCTCCACTGCCCAAGCTGCCCTGCCCATTTGAGCCACCGAAAGACCCCATCTCCAACCCATACCCTCTCCTGACATGTTGTCAGTTGAAGGCCCCAGGTCTGCCCGACCTAGTATGCATGTCAGCTTGCTTGCTGGTTGATATTGCCTTAATATCTTTCTCCAATAAATGATTTGAAAGTGTGTTGTAAAAGTATATGTAATGTGAATTGTAGCAGAGAAAGATGACTATACTATTGTATTTACTTATTATATTAAAGGATAGAACTATTTGTAAGTTATTACTCTAATATCTATAAGTATTTTCTATATCTATATCTATATTGTTATCTTCTTTTATATCAGAATTACTCTATTCTAAGAGTTATTTTTCTTTCTCAGAGAATAGAACTTTAATCTGATTAATGATGTTTAGATAGATGATTATATTCTATGTATAAGCAATATATGCTAAGCATCTGAAGAAGACATCTATATCTATATCTAAGCTATATACTTTTGAGCTAGTAAAAAGTGATGATATCAATGGTATAAGTAATATAAGTGAAGTATATATCAATA
>RBNI01006616.1:0-11142 GCA_003990745.1 Jimgerdemannia flammicorona | reverse complement strand
AAAAAGAGATGATGATGATTGAGACGGAATGATGATTGAGATGGAATGATGATTGAGACGATTGAGATGGAATGACAATTGAGATGATTGAGATGGAATGATAATTGAGACAGAATGACAATTGAGACAATGATGATTGAGATGGAACAATGATTGAGATGGAACAATGATTGAGATGGAACAGTGAGAGGTGATTGAGACAGAATGATGATTGAGACAGAACAATGATTGAGATAATGATAATTGAGATAGAATGATGATTGAGATGGAATGATGATTGAGACAGAATGGCAAGAGGTGATTGAGACGAAATAATGATTGAGATGATTGAGATAGAACAATGATAGAGACAATTGAGATGGAATGACAATTGAGACAGAATGATGATTGAGACAACAATGATTGAGATGGAATGATGATTGAGATGGAATAGTGAGAGGCGATTGAGATGGAATAATGATTGAGACAATTGAGATAACAATTGAGATGGAGACAACAATTGAGATAGAGACAACAATTGAGATGAAGACAATGATTGAGATAGAACAATAATTGAAATAGGGGTTTTTTAAAGGATATCTCAAATGAGATAATATAAAATAAAAAGCCAGTTAGCTTCCTCTTCAGGATTTTTAACTCAGTTACAATAACTTGAGAACTATCAACTTCAGCTTCAAAATATAAGTTCTGGCATAATTAAACCTTTCCTCTAAGAAATATGAAACTATATAAACCCAAAACCCAGTTAAAGTGTGTTTAAAAAAAAAAAAAATGCAGCAGAGTTTCTTGCAGTCTCTCAGGGCAAATAGTAGTTTATTATCAATAGTACTCAAAGAGGTTGACTTCAGATTAAGATTTTAGCCCAATATATATATATATATATATCTAGTCAACTTTTGGTATTGCAACAGATAATAGGGACAATCCAATTATATACTTGGGGAGAGGTAGAAGACTCATAAAGATTTTGACACTATTTAAGGATAATAATATTTTTGATGATAATATTTTTTGACCATAGGTCACATGTTATCAGGTGACCATAGGTCACATGCTGACAAGGTTTGGGATTATGGCAGCAGTCACATATAATTGGTCATGTGATGTGGTTTATAGATTTGCTGCACTGTAGGAGAATTCTATAAATCTTGCAACTAATGAGGTTCAAACCAGTTCTCATCTGATCAAGATGATACTTTGGCCCTTACCTTATATAAGGATGGCCAGTCCTTATCAATGAGCTGACATATTTTGTTTGAAGTTTCTTTTAGTCTTATTGTTTATTATATGTAACTTTGAGAATTCAACAAGGATATTGATTCTTAAGGAGGGGGAGATGTAACATTTTAGCATAGTTTATTTCTTTTCTTTGTCTTTCCTCAATATCCTACAACCTTCCAGTACTTTCTGAACACTTAGAAATCCTTTCTTGGTACCAAGTATCTACTAGTACTTATTTAGCTAGTCACTGAATATCCTGGAAGCTTATAGAACTTTATTTGTCATCATTTGTCATCCTTGCTGAGAACTTTCCTCTTGGCATTTTCCTTTGATTTCTCAGATTCTTCTAAATCCTTCTTTCAGATCTTGTATAAATATCCCCTTTGTTTTCATGAATAAAGTCTCAGAATATTTTCTCCCAGAAATTTTTTAAGAACACTTGAATCTTTAAGTATCTCTTTGAGCTACTTTAGGCCAACTAGAACTTCCAGATTTAGCCACTTCCTCTTAAAGAAACTAGAACCATTACAATATTATCTGCAAAGACCCCAACTTTCCAATTGATCCCCATTATATCCAGTCTCCCTACTCTATGCCAAATTCTATTCAACAATGACTCCAGAGCAAAAGTATAAAGTATTAGTGAGAGTGGGTCACTCTGTAGTACCCCTCTCTCTAGTGGAAAGACTGTCCCCCTATAGTCAGAATAGCTGCACTACTTCTCTCCAGCAGACTAATGAGTAAATGGCAAATATTCCCAGGGATTCCAATGTGCCCCAACACCTTGACAAGCTAAACTCTCCTCACTCTGTCATATACCTTCTTCTGATCCAAGAAGACTAGTCAGCCATTTACTCCTGCTGCCCTCACTCTCTTGATGATACCATAGACCCATGCCATGTCATCCCTGATTAAGCGACTCTTCACAAATCTCCACTGCTCTTTTCCCAAGACCTGCTGAGCTACCCCTTATAACCTGGCAATGAGAATCTTCATCACCAACTTACAATCCATATCCAGGAGTATAATCAGCTGCCAGTTCCTCCAATCCTCCTTTCTCCTCTTATCCTTGAACAATAAGGACACCAGACCTATCCACTGGCCCCCTATCCACTCTCCAGAGCCAATAACCTCATCACACATCTGTGACAATTCCTCCAACACCTCCCCAACTGCAGCCATCTTCTTCCAAAAATCTCAGAACAGGCTATTCTCTTCTGGAGCAGTACCCCCACTTGTTGCTGACAATATCTGGAGTATCTCCTCCCCCAGCACTGGCCACCCAAGCTCCCCCAGGCCTGCAGCCAAACTCAGGTACCACTCCTCCAGATACCACTCAATGTCCCTAGCATCCTCTCCTCTCTCCTCCTCACTCCAAAGATTACTCCATCTGGTACTCAATTGCCCCAGAATCTCATATACCCTAGTTACCATCACACTCCTCTCATCCAACACCCCCTCCCACTGGTGTCTTGCTCTCCTAGCATGAAGAAGTCATGACAAGAACTTTGTAGGCCACTCACCTTCCTCCAATCTCTGCCACTGCAATCTTATAACCAATGTCTATATCTTGATGACCTCCTCTTCTCTCAATAAGTCCTATAACTCAGTAACCTCCAGCTTTGCCCACTGTACTCTCCTATCCACCACTCCCTCCTCCTCCAGCAACCCTGCCTATTCCAACAGCAGCCTTTCCAACCACTGAGATACCCATCTGGCATGACTTTATCTCCAGGTACTCTGTCTCCTCTCAGCCTCTCCCCAGAAGTACTGGGCTTCAGACTTCAACTTCTTCCACTGATCCCCTATTCCAAGACCTGCCCTTCTCCAGGCACCAATGTGGGCTGTGATAAGGCTCTCCCAGAAATTCCACTGGGTGGCATCATCCAACAGGGAGGTGTTGAGGTACCAATGTTCTGGTCTCTCGCCAATCCCTCCAAACCTCTCTGCCACCCAAATACTCCAGTGGTCTGACCAGGGACACCATTCCACCTCTATAGACTCTCAGACCATAGTGCCCCAGTACTCTGCAGATAGAACCCAGTCTATTCTAGACCCCAGACCTTGAGCCCAATGTGTATATAGTCTGTGGGTACCATCCTATAACCTTACTGTATCCACCAGAGATCTAAGTTGCTCAATCTCCTCCCAGACCTCTATACCCCCACTCCTCCCAGTCATTCCTCTTCCTCTATCAGTTCTGTCCAGCCAACTTTCCCTGACCATATTAAAGTTGTCATCTAGACAATCCACTCCTGCTTCCACCAGAGTACTGGAGTCCTGCAGTCTCTGAATTCACTCCACTCTGACCCCCCTTTCAGTCAGGCAATAGCAAGACCCAACCACCAAAGCACCTCATTCAGGTCTCTGCCATGCACTCCAAACTAGTCTACTTCCCCAATGTCCAATGTCTGCAATGTCCCCTTTCTCTTTCCTAACTAACATTCCCACTTTCCCCTGCTATATCATCTCTCCCCCCCACTCTCTTGTCTAATTCAAACCATCAGCCTCAACTTCACACCTGACATCCAGAATCCTCTATGCCACAACCTCTGCATCCAATTCCTGTTGTTTGTCCAAAGCTGCTAATATTTCCACACAATCTTTCCCATCCACCATCTCCATTGCTATACAATACTCCTCACATACTATCTACCATTTTGCTAGGCCATTCCTAGGTCTCTACAAATATACCACTCATTCATTTGCAATATCTAGGAGAGTTGCCTCTCTGGCTGGTATCACCTCATACTCCTCCTCCTCTAACAATGCCACTATCATCTCATCTTACAGTTTTCTGACCATCTCCTCTCTCCACAGCACACAGCTCCAGAAGTCCTCACTAATTACTCAAAAGTCAATCTCCCCCAGTTCCTCCACCACCACATTCTGCAGTACCTTCCACAACTATTTCTTCTCCCCAACTGCCTCCTCCACTAGTGCCAAATGGAGCCTCCACTCCCCCCTTCCTCAGCCCTGATTGACTCATCCCACTCATCCTCAGATACATCCTGTAGCTCCTCCTCTCCAACCACTGGAACCCCATACTGGACAGATCTCTTCTCCCTCATCTCCCTGCCCACCACCCCCCCAGCTGGCTCAGGCACCTGGACCTCCTCCATTTCTCCCCCTTGTTGAACTTCACCTGCCCAGATACTGGTCCCAGCCCTAGTCTCTATAGTCACCTCTGCTCTCTTTGGACCTCCCTCCAGGCTCACTAGTAAGTCCTTCTGCAACCTCCTCCCTTGTACCTTCTCAATCCAGCCACACCTTCTTGCCATTAACAACCTCTATGATAGTCCCTGCCTCATATTCCTGCTAAGACTTCTTATGCCTCACCACTGCCCCTTTCAGGTCCTCCAGTACCTCCAGGAGATCCTCCTCTTCTTCAGCTATATCCTTTATCCAGGACACCTTATACTCCACTAGACCTCACTTCAGAACTGCTGGCCAATCCCTCTCTTTGCCAGTAGCCTCCATACCTGCCAGTTGAACTCTCACATCCACATCACCTGTCCTAAGCTCCATCCCCTCTTAGATTGAAATCCAATATCTACAATCTCACCATATCCCCTAATGACATCACCAATCAGCCTCCTGACATCCTTCTTCTTGACTGTTGGCAGGTCCGCAATTACCAGATATACCACTCATGGATTCCAGTACATATATCTTGCCATCAGCACTGTAACCCCATCCACTACCAGCCCCTTCTTCACTGCTTCTAACATCAGATCTTCATCTTCAAATCCCACCTCTACAGCCTTCAACTTCTTCAGGAACTTCACCAATACTACCCCCTTAACCTCCTTAGCCAACAGCCCCAGCACTATCTTTACCATCACTACTAGGTCCCAGAAGCACATTGTGACAGCAAATTTGGATCTCGACTTTTTGAGGAATGGTGCTGCCATCAGTCCTGTCATACTATCTGCCAAATCACTGGGCCTCATACTGACCCCACTATCTGGTCCACCATCAGCAGTCCCATCTCAATTTTTTTCCATCTCCACCATTACACCCCCATCAGCAGTTACCTACTCAGCCACTACTCCCACTACCTCACTATGCTGACCTCTTATAGGGGCACCCCCCCTCCCCCCAGCTTTTCCAGCTCCAGCCAGCCATCCAGCCCAGTCACCTGCTTTTCTATCCTGATCTTATCTGCAAAGATCATCCTTCCAGCTCCCTGCTGACCCACTTTACTCCTTCCACCACTACCAGCTCCTTGGCTCTACACAGAAGCACTTAGTATCCCCAATCCAGCACCTTCACCTCTTCTCACATGTTGCCAACTGAAGGTACTGAGGCCCCCCTGCCCAGTATGCTCACCAGTTTGTTCAATGCTTACCATGTTGTTATTGCCTTTCTCTAATAAATGACTTGAAAGTATATTGTAAAGTGTGTATAACATGAATAGTAGCTGAGAAAGGTGGTGAAGAAGACTTCTATAAGACCTTCCTCATCTTGACTTACAGAATAGAGAGCAAGAAGTTTGGTGAATAGAGTTTTACCTATCTGTTAATTTAATTGAAGTACTTCTTTATTAGTATGAAGCTTGTCTCAATTGTTATAGTTATAGAGATCTAGTTATTCTTATATATTAGGTTCAATTTACTCCAGATTGTTAGATGGTCTAGGATAAATTCCAGTTCAGCAGTTGGGCTTTATATTAACTTATAGAAATTTCTAAGAAGGTTTGTAGCTGAGTGAGGAAGCATCTTAAAGCAGAATTAGATTGTAAACTGCTATTATAAAGTTGTAAGAGAGTACTTTATTAGGGTACTATTATATAGTTCTAAAAGGGTTTTCTAAAAGTTCTAGATATTCTGAAAGATCATTTTCTTTAAATCAAGATCAATTTTATATAGAGTATATCCTCTATACTTATTAATTTCAAAATTGAGTTGATGTCTCAACCAAAGTTCTTTTTTAGACTTATTCTGGATATTTAGAATTTTTTTTATTTTAGGAAGTTTAGAAAACTAAGACCAGCTTAGTTGAATTGGTGTATTGCTATAGACAATACTCAATTAGGAAATTTCTAGATCTAGTTAGGAATGAGACCTAATATAGTATAGATTTACTTAAGAGTAGTTTGTGGATTATTAAATAGGTTTATTTACTATTCATGATATTGTTATTGACTAATACTAGAAGTAATATGTGAAGAAATATTTGTGTGAAGAAGTATTTATCTGATTCTTATCTATGTTTTTATCTAAATTCTTGTCTGAGTTTCTGAGATTTGGGGAAGGGGGTATTTATACTAATGGGAGGCTATTGAGGCTAGGCTAATTATAAATACAGCACTTTAGTACTTTGATGAGTCAGAATGCAGTCACATAGTATAAGTTGTAAACTGATATATCAAGAGATCTACTGACTAATAAGTCAGAATATAGTTATATAGTACTAAGCTAATCTAACTATACTAATGACTGTTAAGCTATTTATAGATTTAGATACTATCTGAATATTCTTTAATGAGATTACTATTGATGATATCATCTTTAATAAAGTAGTTATCTAAAAAGAGTAGTTCTTAAATTATATCTCTCTGTTTATTTATATAGTAATATATTAGAATAAAGTAATTATTCTATAGAATAGCATCATCTGTCTCATATACTAGATATAGTATTAGTAGGTGGAGAAGGGGTATTTTATCTTCACTTTTATCAGATTTGCTATTAGTATACCTTTAGTAGATTATAGTACTGTGTGTTGTAAGATTGTAGTATACTAGTTATTGTTCTTCATATTGCTCATACTTGAGAGATGGAGTTGTTAGTTCTATCTTGAGAGTTATCTAGAGGTACAGATTGTATTCTTCTGTTTCTTTATTATAGTTAAAGTAGTTGAGTATAAATGTAGATTGAGACTCATACCAGTGGTTATTATCTCAATAAGTTACATAGATAGTTATGAACTATTATAAGTCTATTAATAGAGTTGGCAGAGTAATTAGAGTTAGTAGAGATTCTTGACTAAAGGATATCTCATTATTAGATAGATCATTGTCTTCTACTTTATTATTGTCAAACTGAATTATATTATAGATATCCTTCATAGTATATCCAACTTAAAGTATTTGCAGAATGTGGTCATCTGGGTGTAGAAAGGGTCTGTTAGTAGTTTGGATATACTCAATATATTTCTGATTAAGTTCTTACATCATGTCATCAATTTGACCATAGGTTAGAGTGGTGACCATTTTCAGTAGTAGTGACTTAGAGATGAAAAATAAAGGTACTATAATCATAAAAGTGTTCTCAGTATTTATATACAATGAGTTTCTAATGTTAAGAAATTTTAATAATATCTGTATTATAGTGATAATTAACCATATCTTCAAGGAGGCAGTCAATCTGATAGTAGCTTGAGATTTGTCCAATTTAGTAGGTTATACTAAATATATTCAGAGTATTCTATTAGGTTTCTATAAAGTAGAGGAATGCTAGACTATAGATATTTATAATAGGTAAGGATGCTATGGCTCAGTTGATAATGATATTTTAAATGTTAGCACAGATATAGTTATAGACTTTAGTAGTCATAGCTAGATATATATTTGAGACTTGTAATTAGTATTTAGTTTATTATAGTTCTCTATTTTAATATATTATATATCTGGTATATATGTCTTCAATCTCAATTAGTAAGATTTCTTTTTCATATATCTTATATTCTGTAACTTTAAACAAACTCAGCTTCATAATCTGTAACTTTAGTTTGACTCAGCTTTATAATATTATATATAATTTCTAAATTTGTTCCAAGAGTAATATGTGGTTTCAGTGGCTTAGAGATTGTGTACTTATACTTTATAAAAAAATAACTAATATCAAAAAAGAATAAACAGAAGAATACACTATAGTAATAAATATTCTCAAGAAAATACTAACTGATATATCAATCCTGATTAGCCCAGACCCTATAGGATTCTTGACTATTACTACAGATATCTCAAATATTACCATTGGAGCTATATTGATTCAGTATAAATACTCAGTCACATATTTATCCTAGAAGCTGAATGAATATAAAAAGAACTATATAATATAAGATAAGGAACTCCTTACTATTATCTGATCTTTATAATTATAGAGATATTTCCTCTTAGTAAAAATTCACTTTATAGACAGATCATTAAGCTCTGTAATATATTTTGACATAACTAATTATTATAGAAAGATAAGTATAATAGATGCAGATCCTTATACTCTTCAATATTAAAATCAAGTACATTGCTAGTACTAAGAATGAAGTAGCTAATATACTTTTCTGAAGTACTCAGAAGAATGACCTTATAGTAATTAGTAATATTACTATCAGTCTATTTAAAAAAGTCAAAAAGTAGTATATCAAGAATACTAATATATAAGAAATTATTAAGCAAATCTTTGAAGAAAGAAGCAATATTATAAAGAAGATATATAAGAATATTTCTATTCAAAATAGATATATATATCTTGATAATATAAGGATTTGAGTTTTCAATACTTCTATCTACCTATAAATTTTATAAGAATTATATAACATATCTATAGTCAGTTATATAGAATATAATAAGATATATCAACATATTGTCTGAGATTTCTACTGGCTCAAGATGATAGCTGACATCAAGAACTACATTACATCTTATAATATTTGTCAAAGATATATATAAGTCTAGCAACTAAGTCTCAACTGAAATGCTATAATCACTACTAATCTCTATCTAAAATTGGAACTACATCAGAATGAACTTTATTGTCTAACTGCTAAAAATAAAGAAGAAAAGAGATGTGATCATTGTCTTTATCAATTACCTCAGCAAGCAGACTTATTTCATTATAATAACCACTACTGCAACAGCTTTATAAATAGTATAATTGTTTATTAATAATATATTCTATCTCTATGGGTTACTATCAAATAATCATCTTTAATAGAGATGTAAAATTCACAAGTAACTTCTAGCAGACACTCTTAAAAAGACTAGAGGTATAACTCAAGATATCTACTGCCTATTACTTATAGACAGATGGCCAAACAGAATGAACCAATTAAACCCTGAAGTAGATGTTTAGTATTTACTATAGCTATAAGCAGAATAATTAAGATAAAAAACTGATCTTAGTCAAATTTGTATATATATAATAATAGTATAAGATAAGTATAAAAATATCTCCATTCTATCTGACCATTGACAATACTTTCAAATTCTCACAACTATTATATAAGCAATAGATCAGTAGTATAAGAAGTTGCCAATACTATATAAGGTACTATTCAGTAAGTATATAATGTTCTCATATGTATAAGTATAAAGAGCACAAGTAGTATATACTAATAAAAATAGAAAGGAAGTCACTTATGAAAAAGATGAATAGATATTATTCAATATACAATATCTGATTCTAGATAATATAAAACAAAAAAATAAACTCAGATCTTGGACCTTTCAGCAATCTTAGGAAAGATTTATCTAGTGTTTCTTAACTCTAGTTATATATTAAGAACCTTTCAAAGAAAGAACAGTACCACTCTCAGATCTGATTATCATTAACTAAGAACTAGAAAATGAAGTCAATTAAATTCTAAATTATAAGGATTACTAATTTGGATGAGCTGCTAAACCCACTTGGTACTATCTTGTAAAATGGAAAGAATATTCTAAATATAATACTACTTAAGATAAAAAAGTTCATTTTTTGCTAAATGCAGAAGAAGTAGTAACTCAATATAGATATTTAGTAGAATGGAAATTTCAATGAAATTTCTAAAAGATAGTCATATTTCTGAATACCTCTGATAAAGAGAAGTATAAATAATCTGAACAATTTTATATAGATAATCTACTACCTAGCAAAAACACTCAGAATAAATTAAGAATAAAATTGCTACTACTGTTCTTATAGCTATCAAATACTAATGAAATTCTACTGATATATATATATATATATATATAATGAAATTCTACTGAACCACTCTTTATTAATATATAAATCTCTAGAGACTCAGATCCAAATAAAGCCCAACAATATCTTGGAAAAATTTAATATTTCCAGGTCTTCTACTACTAACTAAAATTAAAGGAGTACTATAAGATTGGATACCTTATCTTTCAATAAGCTACTCTCAATAGTATCAAGCAATGAGCATACCTCTTTATTGACAACTATTGTGATATACGCAATTGACAATGGAGTACTGGTGACTGCTAAGATCAGACAACATAATGGCGTGACAATCAAATAGACAGTCTGACCCATTAGGTGATCATCCCAAAAGAAGACATGATGATCTGAGCCAAAATGAAGACCATGTTATTTAAGGAACCATACTCCACCTCAGAGATCGGCACCAAAGAACCAAGTACCCATCACACAATACCTCCCATTCGCCGATCCAACCAGACCTCCTGCCACTCTACCCCTTTGCCTGGCCTAAAGACCCTGATCTTTGAAGCTATCAAGAAGGCCATCTGGCACCCAGATACTTCTGAACACTTGAACTTCTATACTGAGGACCTTGGACACTTCATCAACTACTGGTATATAATGACCCAGCAGCTCAAAGACAATACTGAATGAATGACCCTCTGGCATGACTACGAAATCGGACACCACCTTTGCAATGAGACTCAAGAAGACAACCGGGAAGGCCTCATTACCAAATTGATAACCACTAGCCAGCTAATCAAGAGAGCCCTCCGTGTCCACCAAATCTTCCACCATATTCCCTGGGCCATAGCACACTTGCAAGGAGTAACAGCTGGCAGCCTCTCCTGCCTTTCAACTGAAGATGCTGACTGGATAGAATCTGAAGTAGCCAACTCTACTGGCAGCAACTACATCGCCATAGAAAGCCAACAAACCAAACCCACTCAGCCAGGTTTCCACACCACCCCACTCCAAGACAACCATCAAG
>RBNI01006615.1:0-11144 GCA_003990745.1 Jimgerdemannia flammicorona | reverse complement strand
CAATTAGGAAATTTCGTGATGGGGTTAGGAGTGGGACCTAACGGGGAGCAGATTTACTTAAGAGTGGTTTGTGGGTTATTAAATAGGTTTATTTGCTATTCATGATATTGCTATACTAGGAGTAGTTGTATAAAGAGATATTGTGGAAAAGTATTCAGGAATGTTCTTGTATGTTCGAGTCTGTTCCAGTCTGTTTTTCTGAGGTCTGGGGGAGGGGGTATTTATACTAGTGAGGGGCTATCTGGACTATGCTAGATATAGATGTAGCACTAAGTGCCTTGCTGAGTCAGAATACAGTCACATAGTACAATGGTGATCTGACATGTCAAGAGATCGTCTGACTGCTGAGTCAGTTCACAGTCATGTCACACAAAGCTAATCTAACTATACTATAACTGCTAAGCTATTTATAGGTTTAGGCACTGTCTGGATAGTCTTCAATGACATCACTATTGATGACATCATTGCTGGCAAAGTCTGAGCAGTTTTCTGACTTCTGCATCATCAGTTTTAAGGTGTTGTCACTTCTATCTCTTGCAAGATTAAGGCTGTCCTTGGTGGTGGTGGTTGTACAAGGATAACAGGTCTTGGTTCTCTTTTTTTTTGGTCTGCTAGTGCATTTGTGAGGACTGGCCATTCTCATCTAGAGCAAAGGCTCCCTGGGGGTTCGAACCTCTTGGAAATGATATTTTCTGTAATCCGAGGTAATTTCTAGTAGTAATATCTGTCACGTGGATGGCTTGAGATTGGTTTCGACATTTGTCAGCTTTCTTGAGTTCAGATGAAGCATCCATTACTCTCCAATGGAGGTGACACAGATAGAGCAAACAGAGTTGTTCAAATGTGTTTTGCTTCTGCTAAGTAATGATATAAGCGCACAACCTCCAAGCCATAGAAATCACATATCACCCTCTTAACAAGCCACTGAAATTACATGTGACCTCCGAACAAATCTGAAAATCATCTGCGTGATCACAAAGCTGAGTCAAACAGAAGTCATAGTGCACAAAACTGAGTCAATACGAAGTCACGGAATACAAGATTCACATAAGAGGAATCTTACCAATCAAGAACAAATGCATATATTAAGCCCCAAGATGCGTCGAAACAGAGAATCAAAACAAATAACAACCACAACTTCCAAACACACAAACATGACCACCAAGATCTACAACTGCATCCACGCTGACATTTGGAATGCCATTGTCAACTGAGCCACACCCCCTCTGCCCCTCATGAATATCTATAGCCTAGCACCCCTCTACTTCGTGGAAGCCTGATAGAATGCTCTGAACATACTTAATGAGGTCCACCAGATTGGACAAATCTCAAGCTACTACCAGATTGGCCACCTTCTGGAAGATATGGTCGAACACCACCATGATATAGACATTACCCAGATGTCTCAACACCAGAAGCTCATTGCCCGCAAACACCAAGAACTCTTCTATGAGTAGAGTACCTTTATTCCCCACCTCCGAGTTACTACCAGCGAAATGGTTGCTACCCTGTCATATGGCCAAATCGATGACATGATATAAGAACTCAACCATAAGTATCTTGAGTATGTTGAAACCATAGACAGAACCTTTCCGCACCCCGACGATCACATTCTGTAAATGCCCCAAGTTGGATATGCCATGAAGAATGTCTACAATATAATCAACTTCGATAAAGATAAAGCAGAAGACAATGATCCCTCTGATGCCAATATGACCTTAAGCCAAGGATCTCTGCCAACCCTGATCACACATTATTTAGTGAGTGGTAAGGGAGATTGGAAAAGTAGCGCAAGGATCCAGTAAGCCGTGGAGGAGGTAAGGAGCTTCAAGACATTAGGCTGAGGTTTAGAAAATGGGTGTCAACCCTGATCACACTGCCAAGCCTGCTGATGAACTTACAACAGTTCATAACCACCTACGAGACTTATTGAGACAATGACTACTGGCATGAATACCAACCCGCATTTATACCCGATTACTTCAACTACAATAAAGAGACCGGAGAATACAACCTGTACCTCCAGACAACTCTTGAGACTGAACCAACAACTCCACCACCTGAGTATGAGCAATATGAACCACAGCCACCAGCTTACTACAATCCTATGACTCATTGTACAGTAACCTATAGAAGGTATACAGATAGTGAATCTGATGAAAGCGAAGACAATGCACCCCTCCTTCGCCCACCAACACCTTATCCAGCATATGAGACAGACGATGCTATCCTGTAGGACAGAGATGAAGTTCCAATGTATTATTACCTCAGCCAACAAGGAGAAGTAATCCGCGAACCACTCTTCCTAGACAACTACTTCATCAGAGATGATGTCATCAATGGTGATGTCATTGAAGACTATCCAGACAGTGCCTAAATCTATAAATAGCTTAGCAGTCATAGTATAGTTAGATTAGCCTTGTACGATGTGACTGTGAACTGACTCAGCAGTCAGATGATCTCTTGATATATCAGATCACACTTGTACTACGTGACTGCATTCCAACTCAGCAAGGCACTTAGTACTACATCCATATCTAGCATAGTCCAGATAGCCCCTCACTAGTATAAATACCCCCTCTCCCAGACCTCAGAATCTCAGACCTGAACAATCCAAACACAACTCCTGAGCACTTCCCCACAATATCCCTTTACACAACTACTTCTAGTATAGTAATATTATGAATAGCGAATAAACCTATTTAATAACCCACAAACCACTCTTAAGTAAATCTGCTCCCCATTAGGTCCTACTCCTAACCCCATCACGAAATTTCCTAATTGGGTATTGTCTGCAGCGATACGCCAATTCAACTAAGCTGGTCTTAGTTTCTTGAACTTCCTGAAATATGGAAAATCCTGAACACCCAGAACTAGTCTGAAAAAGGACTTTGATTGAGATGTCAACCTGATCTTGAAATCAATAAGCATAGAGGATGTACTCCATATGAAATTGATCTTGACCATAAGAAAACAGTCTTCCAGAATATCCAGAACTTCCAGAAAACCCTTTCAGAACTATGTAACAGTTACTCTAAAAAGCAACCCTCTTACAACTTGGTAGCAGCGGTTTACAATCCAATTCTGCTTCAAGACGCTTCCTCACCCTGCTACAAACCCTTCTGCGAATTCCTACAAGTTAGTATAAAGCCCAACCTCTGAACTGGAATTTATTCTGAACCATCTGACAATCTGGAGAGAATTGAACCTGATGTACAAGGACAATTTGACCTCCACACCTGCAACAAGTGGGACAAACTTCATTCAAAGAAAGAAGTACTCTGATTAAATCAGCAAATAGGCGAACACCTATTCACTGAACTCCTTGCACTACACCCAGCAAGTCAAGATGAAGAAGGTCTTATAGAAGCCTTCTTTACTCTCCTCAACAAGAGTTTTGTCAGCTCCACAAACCCAAGCAATCTAGGACAACCAGCAGCAGTCTTTCTAGCCTTAGTTTCTCATGAAGCCCAAGTCTCTGTAGCCAAGTGGCTCAATTCTACTGACTTTCACTGAACCAGGACCAAGACCGCATTATACTACCAATTCCAGAACAGCAAGGCCTGCCATATTCTTAAGGAAGAAGCAAGAGAAACCCTTCATCAACTACCTGATCCTAAACCTGAAGCAGGCCCTGCTACAGCCCTACCTGAATCCGAAACCAATACCGAACCAGAACTTGACTTTGAATTAAGTCCATCTGAAATCAGATATACAACTGATTCTGTCTACTTTGACACTGAGCAAACCCAAGTACACGGGGACCAAACCGAAGAGGAGGAGGAGTATCTCAGTGAATTCGATCCTGGATACACTATCGAAGGAGACGAACCTCCATCAGGACAGAACACACCTACATAGCAACAGACAGCTATCTATCAAGCCCTTACTCCAGACCCACAACTATTACTCTAGCAACTTACACAGACCCAAAGAACCCTATCACACTCTGCACCAGTACCTCAAGTAGTATCAGTAACACCACTACCAGCAGTCCAACCACCTCCAGTAAATAACATAGCAAACCAACAGATTCTAGATCTCACAGCCCAGGTAGCCATAATGGCAGCAACCATTACTGCCTTAGCCAAACAGACCTGACCTATAAAAAATCTAAGTCTACCTACCTTTAATGGTACTGCACAAGAAGTCCAAAGCTTCATTAGTATAGTTGACACCAACTTCGAAGCCAATCAATAGACCAATGAATGAGTCGCTGACCACATCCTGACAAACAATCAAGACCACACCCTGGAACAACTCTTTGCTACCACTACAGCCTATGTCTGCCAAGTTGTTACATTCTTCCGAGGACCTGCTGAAGAATGGTGGCAAACCCTTCCCGAAAAACCCCTCACATGGGACACCCGATCTGTAGTAGTTGCTCAGAATGCAGCAAATAATGCTCCAGGATATGGAGCCCATCCTGCAGCCCCTGGGCTTAAACAACTCATGATTGCTCAATATCGCAGTGAAACCATGATCGCTGAATCCCGAGTAAAACTCTGCAACCTCAAATTCGATGTATATGGCAAGGAGAAATTTGAAACCTTTTATACAAAACTCGAGTCACTCCTGAACACTGTTGGCCTAGGATATATTGCCAATGATGAAGCACAAAATAGTATAAGAGCAGACCATTTATTCGATGCCCTGCCTGAATGGCTTACTAGAAAAATCCAAGAACAAGGATGCCCAGTTGGTTGTGACCACTAATAATGGTGCCTGGCAAGAATCAAGACTATGGTCAAATAGATCCTAACAGCTGGACCCATTCTGCCCCGAAGACAATTCAACAACAAGAAAAAGACTTGGACCAAGAAAGAAGAACCCAAGCATGAAGCATCCTGAGCTCCCTCAACATCCACTTCATGGACACCCAGAAATCATAAACCCACCCAGCTGAGTACCTTCAAGAAACTAACTAAAGGTGAAAGGAATGAACTTAGAAGAAGTGGAGCATGCTTCTATTGCCGAAAGACAGGACACATGGCCAGTGCCTGCCCTAACTGAAAACCCCGAACAGCAACACGAGCAACTGTTACCACTCTGCACCACCTCAACAATCTGACCACCAGAATACTAGACTTTGTCAAGTTAAGACAAACTGCTAAGGCCCCAACCAAAGGAAGTCAAAAAGCAGCTGGATATGACCTGTATGCAGCTGAAGAAGCTACAGTCTCCAATCGAGAAGTCAAGCAAGTCTACACAGGAATCAGTATCCAAATTCCTGAAGGACATGTTGGAAGAATATACTGTCGCAGCAGCCTAGCATTGAAAGGACTCTCAGTAGAAGGAGGAGTTATTGATGAAGATTACACAGGCGAAATTATTATCCTCATCTGAAACCACAGTTGGATACCCTTCAAAATTCCCATTGGATTCTGTATTGCCCAGATCCTATTCGAAAAAATCAAGTCAAACCTGATAGTCAAGGAAGTCCCTAAACTACTGCCCACCATCCGAGGATCCAAAGGATTTGGTTCATCAAACAAGGCTCTAGCCCAATCTACCATGAACAAAGAAGAACAATTCTACAAGAAAATCGAAGATGGATATGTACCAAGTGGCCGATGCCCCCATGGCATTGGAATGTACTCTTCCCGAATGATTGATGATTGCTTCTCTTGTGTCAATGAACTGACTCAAAGAAGAACCAACAGAAGGAAAGCTCCTACAACCGAAATCACCACCATTGGATCAGACAAACTGCTTACACTTAAAGCTTTTATCAATCGAGCACCTTTCAAGATCATGATAGACAGCGGTGCCTCAGGCAACTTCATCAATGAAGAAACAGCCAACAGACTCAAGGTCTTCACCTCTCCGGTACAACAAACTCAAGCAGTTGCCATAGCTGATGGAATCTCACATGTCATTAGCAAGGAAGTCTACAACCTACCCTTCCAAATTGGTGACTATCGAGTACATGTTACCCTCCAGATCGTACCACTTCCTGACAATGAAATCATCCTTGGAACTCCATGGTTAAAATAAGAGAACCTTATGATTAATTGGGTAAACCATTCTCTGACCATCAAGAAAGGATGCCACAACTTCAAACTACAAGGCGAAAAGGACCCACTCAACTCTAGTGACCCTGGACTAAAGATCACCCATATCAACAAGCTACAACTCAAGAAATTGGCCAAGAAATGCCCTCTCTTTGTTATCTCCATCTGTCTATCCAAAGGAGAACCTGAGAACTCTGAAGAAGACTTTTCCAAAGTTAACAGCCATGTCAGACTACTACTCCAGAAATTCCAAGACATATTCCTGAAGAAACTCCCAAAGGGCCTACCTCCCAAACGAGCAGTGGACCATACCATCAAGACTATTCCAGACACCAAGCCAGCCTTCAAGTCAATCTACCACATGTCCCCGAGAGAAATCGATGCACTCAAGAAAGAAATTGATAAACTCCTGGAACAAGGATTCATCAGACCCAGTGTATCACCTTATGGTGCACCAGTCTTCTTTGTTGTAAAAAAAGGAGGAGACCTGCGAATGTGCATTGATTACCGCGACCTCAACGAACAGACCATCAAGAACTGTTGCCCACTACCCAGAATTGACAAAATATTCGATAGGCTTACCAACCCACAATTTATAAGCTCTTTTGACCTATGAAATGATTATTGGCAAATTGCTATGAAAGAAGAAGATATCTACAAGACAGCCTTCCGAACTCGCTATGGACATTTCAAATTCCTGGTTATGCCCTTTGGCTTAACTAATACTCCTGCAACCTTCCAGACACTGATGAATACCATTCTGTACCCATACCTGGACAAATTTGTTGTTGTCTATATTGATGACATCCTAGTCTTCAGCAAAACCCTGGAGGAATATCTTGAACACCTGGAGCTAGTACTACTGAAACTCTGAGAAAACTGACTCTTCGCAAAACTCAGCAAGTGTGAATTTCTCCTGAAAGAAATCCAATTCCTTGGACACATTGTCATGCCAAATGGAATCAAAGTAGACCCCAGCAAAATCTCCATAATCAAAGATTGATCCAGACTCAAGAAGCTGAAGGACCTCCAGTCATTCCTGGGATTAGCAAACTATTATAGATGATTTGTTACCAACTTTGCCAAAATCGCCACTGCCCTTACCCAAATGACCAAGCATAGCAAGAAAGAAGAACAGCCGTGGACCACAAAACAAGAGAAGGACTTCAACAATCTTGTAAATTGGGGACCCGAACAAGATACTGCCTTCCAAGCACTGAAGGATGCTTTGATAACCACTTCAGTACTTCAAGTGGCAAATCCTGCCCTACCATATGAAGTTACTACTGATATCTCTGATCTAGCCCTTGGAGCAGTACTCATGCAAGAAGGATACCCAGTGGCCTATCACTCCTGTAAGTTCAATGATGCCGAAATTAACTATGCAACTCACGAAAAGGAAATGCTAGCCATCGTAGACACTCTGATCAAATGGCGACCATACCTAGAAGGAGCACACTTCACTGTATTGACTGACCATAAGTCATTAGTCAACATCAAGACCCAGGCTACCCTTTTGAAAGCAAGCCAGATGGATGAAAGTCCTCACCAACTTTGACTATGAAATCCAGTACCACCCTGGCAAGGAAAACATTATTGCTGATGCAATCTCCAGACCACCTTTTGAAGAAGTCATCCAAACTCTCACCCTGGTTACAAACTCCATCATGGAACAGATTATTACAGCATGTACTGATGATAAGGAAGCTCAAGTACTCCGAGAAATCCTGAACAGTGATGATGCTGACAAGCATAGCTGATATAACCAATACCAACTTAGAGACAATGCTATCTACTACAAGGACAGATTATATGTTCCAAACAACTGAGACCTCTAAAGGACTATCCTATTCGAATATCATAATGCCCCTATGGCTGGACACTTAGGATTTGATAAATACTATGAAGTTATCTCCCGAAACTTCTATTGGCCCCAGATAGCAGATCAGCTAAAGACCTACATCACTTCCTGTGATGCCTGCTAATGCAATAAGTCCTCAACACTAGCAAAACTTGGTCTACTCCACCCTATCCCAGTACCATTCGCTAATTGGGAACAAGTCTCTATGGACTTTATTGTACAACTACCCCGAACTAAGAATGGGAAAGATGCAATTGTTGTCTTTGTGGACTATCTCAGCAAACAAGCTCACTTTGTGCCTACTACCACCACTGCAACAGCACCAGACATAGCTACACTCTTGTTTGACAATATCTTCCGCTATCATGGTCTTCCTAAGATCATTATTAGCGACAGAGACTCGAAATTCACCAGCCATTTTTGGAAAGCCCTCCATGTGCACCTTGGAACGAAACTTGCACTATCTATAGCCTTTTACCCCCGAAACTGATGGCCAAACGAAAGAATGAACCATACTCTGGAACAAATGCTAAGAAACTATGTTTCCTACAGACAAGATAATTGGCATGAACACCTCACTGCAGTCAAGTTTGCCTATAACAACAGCAAGCAAGCCTCTCTTGGAATGACCCCATTCTTCGCCAACACTGGACAGAACCCAAACACTCCTCTGACACTCATCCGAACCACTGAAGAACCCTCTACAGTCGAAGCTGTTGAAGAATTCTTACTCCGAATGTGTAATCTAAGCCAGATTGCAATTGAGAATTTATCGCGAGCTCAAGAACAACAGTCACAGTATGTTAACCAACACTGCTGAGAAGAAACCTTTGATATTGGAGAAAAAGTTCTATTAGACATCCGAGGATACCGAGTTGACAACCTCAAGCACAGACCATCTACAAAGCTGAACAGCAAGTTCATTGGACCATTTGAAGTCATTTCACAAGTCTCTCTGACCTCCTACAAATTGGCGCTACTGGACACCATTAAGATTCACCCAGTCTTCAATGTCCAATGTCTCAAGCAATACAATGACAATGATGATGAACTATTCCCGAACTGAACTACAAAACCACCTGTACCTGTCATTATTAATGATCAAAAAGAATACGAAGTTGAACAAATCCTCAACAGATGTGGCCACAAGAACCACCCTGAGTATCTCATTAAATGGAAAGGTTATCTGATCCATGATGCAACATGGGAACCCAAGACCAATCTCCAGAATGCTACCAACTTAGTTCAAGAATACGATTTCTTGAACAACTAAAATCCGAGCACTCCTACACCTATCAGTTTACACTATATATTATACCTTCCCGAACATTATAATTATCATGAATCTAATCAAGAACTCAGCAAGACAGAACAAAAGAATACCGACCCTCTGGAAAAATAGCAAAACTGAAAGCAAGCCTATTCTTCCTGTACCACTGGTGGGAAATGAGACGTAGACATTTAAGAAGATTCCTTAGAGGAAATTCTCCAGCAGTGAATGATGTCAGAATCACTTCCGGCGCATGGCATTGAACATACGACCCTTTAACGTGTGAATCCAACACATTAGGCAACTATACTATGAGCATACCACTTTCTGAAAAAATGGACTTTACCAGACTTTTGACCTCCCAAATGGTGTAACAACACTAGAACAAAATTAGAAGGCCCTGACGAGGACGTCGAAAGCTAAGAAGGGGAGAGTTGTAAGCGCACAACCTCCAAGCTACAGAAATCACATGTCACCCTCTTAACAAGCCACTGAAATTACACGCGACCTCCAAACAAATCTGGAAATCACCTGTGTGATCACAAAGCTGAGTCAAACAGAAGTTATAGTGCACAAAGCTGAGTCAATACGAAGTCACAGAACATAAGATTCACACAAGTGGAATCTTATCAATCAAGAACAAATGCATATATACTAAGCCCCGAGATGCATCGAAATAGAGAATCAAAACAAATAACAACCACAACTTCCAAACACACAAATATGACCACCAAGATCTACAACTGCATCCGTGCTGACATTTGGAATGCCATTGTCAACTGAGCCACACCCCCTCTGCCCCTCATGAATATCCATAGCCTAGCACCCCTCTACTTCATGGAAGCCCAATGGAATACCCTGAACATGCTTAATGAGGCCCACCAGATCGAACAAATCTCAAGCTACTACCAGATCAGCCGCCTCCTGGAAGACATGGTCGAATACCACCATGATACAGACATTACCCAGATGTCCCAACACCAGAAGCTCATCACCTGCAAACATCGAGAACTCTTCTATGAGTACAGTACCTTTATTCCCTGCCTCCGAGTTACTACCAGCAAAATGGTTGCTACCCTGTCATATGGCCAAATCGATGACATGATACAAGAACTCAACCACAAGTATCTTGAGTATGTTGAAACCACAGACAGAACCTTCCCACACTCCAACGATCACATCCTGCAAATGCCCTAAGTTGGATACGCCATGAAGGACGTCTACAATATAATCAACTTCGATAAAGACGAAGCAGAAGATAATGATCCCTCTGATGCCGATATGACCTCAAGCCAAGGATCTCTGCCAACCCTGATCATACTGCCAAGCCTGCTGATGAACTTACAACAGTTCATAATCACCTATGAGACTTATTGGGACAATGACCACTAGTATGAATACCAACCCGTGTTCATACCTGATTACTTTAACTACAATGAAGAGACCGGAGAATACAACCTGTACCTCCAGACAACTCTCGAGACTGAACCAACAACTCCACCACCTGAGTATGAGTGACATGAACCACAGCTGCTAGCTTACTACAATCCCATGACTCATAGTGTAGTAACCTATAGAAGGTATACAGATAGTGAATCTGATGAAAGCAAAGACAATGCACCCCTCCTTCACCCACCAACACCTTATCCAGCATACGAGACAGACAATGCTATCCTGTGGGATGGAGATGAAGTTCCAATATATTATTACCTCAGCCAACAAGGAGAAGTAATCTGCGAACCACTCTTCCTAGATGACTACTTTATCAGAGATGATGTCATTGATGGTGATATCATCGAAGACTATCCAGACAGTGCCTAAATCTATAAATAGCTTAGCAGTCATAGTATAGTTAGATTAGCCTTGTATGACGTGACTGTGAACTGACTCAGCAGTCAGATGATCTCTTGATATATCAGATCACACTTGTACTACGTGACTGCATTCCAACTCAGCAAGGCACTTAGTACTACATCCATATCTAGCATAGTCCAGATAG
>RBNI01006614.1:0-11144 GCA_003990745.1 Jimgerdemannia flammicorona | reverse complement strand
TTTTGCTATCCATTTCAAATTATCTTGACTCATCAATAATTTCCAATCCTGGCAGATTGACAGAAGATTAAAGCTTAAAACACACACAAGGGATTGTGAATGCACGGTGATGTAATAACCAGACAAGCTATACATCATAACGTTTGCTTCAGGAGGGCAGCGACAATTCCCAAAAAGTTTACCTAACATTGGGGGTCCCCGAATACCTTCACCCTTCACAACACTGGGATTTGCCTTGTTTTGTTCGATTGCTTCTCATTATGAAGGAGCTGTCTGTGAAACGCTGACGTGGAGTCATGCATGACATTAAGGAATGAAATCGAGAACAATAAATAAAATTAAAAATCATCTTAACAAACCCAAACATGGGCCTATGGCCAAATGGATAAGGCGCCTGACTACGAATCAGGAGATTCCAGGTTCGACCCCTGGTAGGCTCGTTTATTTTGCTTTTTCTCTACTTCCGACTATGATTAGCGAGATCGGATAACTTGTACAGAGGAGAACGTGGTTATCCACGAACGTTACATCATTGGAGCGGGCGCGCCGACAACGGGAGGTTTGTTTGCTCATCGGTTGCTGTCAGTAATGAGCCCATTACAAAAAGAAACTATCCAAACAATTCATATACTCAGAACTTTGACAACAAACCTTCTCGCCTTCGAACCCGAACGTGATTAATGAGCGGCCCAACCCGAAATAGCCTCAGCCCCCACCCAAGTGGCACGAACATCTTGTGCGTCACGTAGGTGCCGTTGCAGTACATGCAGTTAGGAAAGGGAAAAGTATTTGTGTTGGACCCCTTGGGCGTCTTGTGTGCTAGAGTTTATTGTAGAATGGACTCATCGTAAATTCAGGGCGCGGATCATTGTTGGGCTGAGCCGTACGTGCGAGGCACCGGAAGTGAGCATAGAGAGGAGAGGCCGTTATTGCTCTTTGAAGGCTTGCGTGTCGTGAGTGAGAGCCCTGGCAAGGTGGCAAGGAACTCTTCTACGCGCCAAATATACATGATGTCACTGCTGGCTGATCATTGCCCAAAATGGTCTGATTTTAGATCGCCATCAACAACTAACCATTTTCAAAATCAACTACACGACGGTGCCTGATGTCATGATATGTGCTATGTGACCTGACACTTCTCATCCTCGGCATCCTCGGCATCATCATCCTTCTCCTCAGTTTTTTACAGCAGATCTGGACCATTCTCTCAGTGAGACATGCTTCTGCGGCGTGAAATGATACTTGAGAAATTCGTCTTTTCGACGACCCCAAAGGTATCGAGCTGTGGAATTACATCCAAATACATCGGGATCGGGCTTGGAAGGTTGGCTCGGGTTCTGTTCGAGCTCACGAGGTGGCGCATCTTTATGGACGTGCTGGGGGTGATGACCCTTTGCACAAGTGAGTGGCAGCGGAATTGTTTGCTGGGGATACAATTCTTCGCCGGTTTGTGTGTTTCATTGATTTCTTCCAGACAACTTGGTTTCTGGACCTTAACGCAGTCATTTTCGCTTGGTACATTTCCACTTGGTGCGCCTGGACACTGATTTTCGCGGGATTTATCGACAACCCCGTGGTCAACGCAGTGCCGTTGATTTATTTTATAGGTATGCCCGATCCCGATTGCTTATGCCTTCGATATTATTTCACATCAAAATCGCTCGGTTTCTTATTTACTATTTGTTCGGTACAATATTCTCAGGGTAAGATTTTGCAATAAATAGAATTCATGTCTGTTGAGATAGCACACCGTGGTGTATTATCGCTACCGTTTGATACTTGGTTCAAACATGTACTCTGGCATCAGCTACTGCCTCTTCACGCTCGGAATGGGCGACTACAGACCCAATCATCCAGTCATTGAGTACTCTCCACCATCGCAGCGCTGCACGGCTTCTTCATGGTGTCTAACACCGCTGCCTATGTTTTGAATGCGACCCAGGTGCGAATCTAATGTGCGATGCTATGGTTGTTCCATGCTTGCATTTCGCCGCGATTCCAACTTTGACAATTTGTCCCTCATGTCCACAATCCCAGATCGCATCCGACGCCCGAAAACTCGCCGGAGAGATTGCAAGCATGGCGGTACGCCGTGCGAAATCTTGCTGAATTCATGGAACGGCCGAGATTTTTCCGATCTGAATCCGAGGATCGAGAGCTTGATACCAAGATTCGTGACCCAGGTATGGAAAGCACTTTTTTTTTTTTTTTTTTTTTTTTTTTTTTTTGGATCCAATAATTATATATCCATTCGACTGAGTGTGTGATTTCCAAATTTCAACTACGCAGGCACATGAGCATATCACATTTCCCACCTTGTTCAAGTATATCTTCGCATTTTCGATTTTATTTTCTAACAAGCCGGACCCATTACTAATTGGTTTGCTTTCCATTTCTCATGTATGTATACATCAAAGCTTCCAAAGTCACGAAAAGGCTGAAGCTGCCACATTACGTATTGTCGCTTTCGACGAGGCGTTAACGATTTTGTTTCTGTGAGTGATAAATGAAAATAACTCGATGCAATTTGACGAATGAACTTTGAATGACCTTTTTCTTGTTTCTCTCTTGCCAGAGGGTTTTCAGAATATTTAGCACCTAGTTGGCTGGCCATTATCACAGCTCGTAATGCTATTGTAGGGTCTATTTCTGGTTCTTCATACTTGGAGTTGCGTGGTATTTGTTTTCTTACCAGCTATATGACATATTTTCTTCTAACGTTGTCTTTTGTCGGTCTGAGAATGGGAAGACGTTCTGGATCTCGGATCGCTAAGGGGGAGCCCGAAGCGGCAGTGCGAGGGTGTGACGACAGAGAGATATTACAGGGAGTAGTGAAAACAAGACGGAACCCAAAGATTCATAAGTGCTCTTGATAATATAAACCTTGCGTGAACATAATATATCGTTCCCCCGCCCTCTACTTTCCGACGATTTCGTGCACCCGTACATACTCGACTAGGTCACAATCCTCATCGGCATTACCGGTGTTGTCATCCTGTCTGTACGGATTGAGATCCATGCGTGCATTGGCTCGATAAGTTCGAAATATTGTAGGTGTCCAAACAGCAACTCGTGCTACGGATCACCGACTTGGCAAGGTTCGTTCATCGGCGCATAGGATGGCATCTCGTTTTTAGTTTCTGAGTGTCTTCGGAATACTCCCACTTTGTTACGCGAATTCTGGACGCTCATCTTTGGAGTTTCCAAGATGAAGGAATTATGAATTCCTCCTCCGGCGAAAACCGCCAAACATGGCAGAGCTGATATGCTTCGCTGGTAGCCGTATGTTGGGCAAGGTTACAATCTTCTTTGTCGCACATAAAAAATGTCGTTCGCTGTTTCCATTGTATTGTAATAAGGGTCGGTGAGAATCTAATCAATAGAGTAATAACACCTTGGTCGGTGACTACGGAATTCAGCATGTGAAATTTTTAGTATATGCCTTTTCTTCGATGATTCAAATGCGAATGCTGGCATCTTCCCATCACGTTACAGTCCATTCGCTTTGGAGAGATCTCCCTGCTACTTCCACCAATGTAAGCAGCCGCCTTTTCCTGATTCCGTGATTACCAACCATGTATCCGAAACGCCCATTGCAGCTGTTTCGGCTCTTCGTTTTCGGGCAGCTTGCACTGTGTAATCACCAATCGTATCCCGCCTGACCGACCACAAGCATTCTACCTCCAAACGTTCGCGTCCTCGGCTCATCCTTCCTTCCTCCGCGAGGCTCTGCAAGCGCGGCTTCCCCGAGGACTTGCAGTGCGGTGTCCGACATCGGTGTTTGACGGAGGGCGTGATGTACTGCAGGAGGGAGCAGCAGGACGTGTCGGATCGGTGAAGAGAGAGTGACATGAAAATGGAGTGTGCTGCCTAAGATGGACGGGTCGTCGTCGCTGTAGAAATGGAGACCGTCTTGACACACCGTGGGGTTTTGCGGACTATTGTTCGTAGCGGATACGGGATGGAAACTAAGCATCATCGAAATGCATTGTGCGTTTCACGCATTGGCAAAACTATTGCACGGAACCTTCAGATAGAATCTTCCCGTCACCACCGCTCCTCGTCCTCATCACACAAAATAAAATATTTGATATAAACATTGCTGCGCTGATATATTATTATATAATCGATACCCGTCGCAGTAAAAATGCTACAGCGGGCAGTTGTATAGTCTTTATACAGTACATGCGATGATTCATGATTTTTGTGTGATCGCGCTCAAATGTCGTTCCACATTAGAAAAATAAGGCATTCTAGTTTATAAATATATAATAATAAATAAAAAGTTCATGACACCTTTCCAATTACAATAATTTATAGCGCCGCGTGCGCGACCATCTCTCCCTCGTTCTGAGACCTCTTCCTGCTGATGAAGAGGGAGAAGAACAAGGCAATGGCGACAAAGGGGATGGCGGTAGTGAAAATAATGTGCAGAGCCTCGACGTAGGCGTGAATGACCGCGGCGCGGGCTTCGGGTCCTAGCTTATCGTAAATGACGGCGGAGGACTTGACGACCTCGAGTAGCATTTCAGGGGACTAGAGGCCAAACGAAGGAAAAGAAAGTGGATTTGAGAAGCCAGTCTGGTTGGGGGGTTTTTTTTTTTTTTTGAGGGGGGGGGGGAAGGGAAGGAGTTAAAGGAATGCAGAGGGCCAACACATACCACGACACTGGGGGGGATCTTGCTCAGGTTCGTCGACAGGGAGTTTTGCTCCAGTGCGCCGAAGATAGCGATACCGATTGAACCACCGATGGATTGGAAGAAGGATGCCGTAGAGGTGGCGATGGCCATGTCCTGCGGGTCGGCGGCGCTCTGAGCGGCGTACAGGTTCATCTGCAGGGTGAGGCCGAGGCCAATGCCGACGAGGAGTAGATATACTACAGTGACGCCTGTGGAGGTGTTCTCGTCCAAGGTGGAGGTGAGGCCGGCGCCGACGAGGAAGAGACAGTTGCCGACGTAGATATAGAGGACATGGGCAGCGATGTTGGGCATCCGCTTTTGGATCATATTCATGAAGTTGCCGGCAATGTTGCCAATGACAACGAGACCGAGCATCATGGGAAGGAGCTGGAGACCGGCGGTCGTGGGTGTGTTTCCGCGGACGACCTAAGAGATGGTAGAAAAGAGAGTGTCGGTGGGATCGAAATTTGACACAGGATTCAAAATAGAAATTAAAAAGAATATGAACTGTACCTGGAAGAAAATGGGCATGTAGAAGATATACCCGAAGAACGCCATGCCCGAGAAGAACTGGGTCAAAATCACGGCGACGATGGTCCGGTTTGTGAACATGCGAAGGGGCATCAGGGGCTCACGCGCAAACTTCCACTCGACTATGCCGAACAAGGCAATAAGAACGACGGCGACGACGTAGAGCGAGATCACGATCGGGTCACTCCATGGGTAGGTGACGCCACCCCAGGTCTGAGAATAGAGAAGGAAGAATGGATACGTTAAGTCGGAAATTGGTACTGAAAAAAGAATGTGTGACTCAACATGGAAGTATAGACATACCGTGGGAAGCAAGATGCACACGATTGCGCCAACGAGAACGATGGTACCCAAAAAGTCAACGCGCTTGAGCTTTTCACCCAAGGAAGAGCGGTCGTAAGGAAGGTTGAGGAACATGACAATGGCGACAATGGTGACGGCACCAATCGGCAGATTGATATAGAAGGCTAGGTGAAAGGTAAAGGTGACAGTGATGAGGATTGGAACTGTGTGGTAGATCAAAAATGAGGATATTTGTAGGGAAATTGAATTTACCCCAGCGCCAGGACACCTTTTCAGTGAAGACTGAATCCCAAGCAAAGGTTGGAACAAAAATCTGTTAGGAATGTTACCCCATCGTCCAAACACTAACAACTCATTACTCCCATTCTTGGCTTCCGACACTCACCGCCACCCAACAGAGGGCCGAACACGGAGCTGAACGCGAACGCCGACCCGACGATGGCCTGGTAACGGGGACGCTCCTCGAGGGGGAAGATGTCGGCGATGATGATGAACGTGAGACCAAACAGGCCAGCACCACCCACACCAGCCAGGGCGCGGAATCCGATCAGCATCATGGTGCCAGTGGCGGCGCCACAACCTGCAGAACCGATAAGAAAGGCGAGAATGGCGAAAAGCATGGTATCTGTGTGGTTGAAATGAAACGGAGACAGTTGGTTATGACCTATTTGGGAGCAGCAAATCAGAAACGAAAGATGAGTAAGGTCTGCTGAATGTGACACGTACACTTGCGACCGAAGATATCAGAAAATTTTCCATAAAGAGGTTGCAGAGCGTTGAAGGTGAGAAGATAACTGACAGCGACCTGGATGTATCAGAATAATGATTAAGTAGGAATTTTATAAAATTCTTACACACTGGACTGACAATTGGGGACAAGTACGTGCATCATGAAACATACCCATGTGATGGAGTCGAAAGCGTTGAACTGACTGGCAATAACTACATACGTGGGTTCATGTCAGTACATATTAATGTATATACCTATCAAGGCGGTGTTCGGGGTGTTCGGGATCTTGAGCCCGAAATAAATTCACTTACCAGGCAGACACGTGCTCACGATGGTTCCGTCCAAGCTGCCCAGAAACACAGCGAGAACGAGACCGATGAAAAGCATGATCGTGCTGGTGGGGCTGAGCTGAATCCTCGGAAGGTCCTCGCCACCTCCTACGGCCTTCTCCTCGTCTGTCTTCGAGATCACTTCGCTGTCGTATTCCGTTTTCCCGACGATGGCGTTGCCGTTGACATTGGTGAGTGTGCCTGTCGACTCGGATAGCAACTCGGTTTGATTCATGGTGCAGTTATTTTGTGTTGGGTTAATCGCTATGTTGTTTTGAATATTTTTTGCGGGAGGATATTCTTGGGTTCATATACCCTCCTCGTTACAAAACTTTGTCGCGTGTAACCGGCGTTCGACCTCCGGCATCGAGATCGCACCCGAGTTACCAATCGCTAGACCCCTTAGCCCTAATCGCCCGTCCCTCAACAACTCTGAATCGAGAAATCACATGGAAATCCCAAAAGCTTGCAGACTTGCAGAGAAAATGTATCCAAGTGTACTCATGATCATTGGTATGGAGGAGACAGTTTAAAATGACCACGCGAATGGTCCCCGTTTCAAGGGTCACATCCCCAAGCTTTTCGTTTTGTCTTTATGTGACGTTCACCCGTTTTCCATTCACAATTACGACCGCGAATCGCGTCCCTAATCCCCTAATCCCCGAGTCCCCGAGTCCCCGCGTCCCCGCGTCTCCGCGCCACCCATGATACCATATAGAAAAACACCGCCAATACTGAGTTCTCGGGACGATTTCTTCGGTGTTACGCAGCCTTTCTTGAGGTTCCGCTCCTGTCAATCAAATCATAAGCTAAGGATTGTGTTTTTGGGTTGATGATTATTAACCATGCGGCCCATTCTCGGCACCAATTCAATTTTTCTTTAATTGATCGGTGCAAATTCCGGAACCCCCGCGCGATTGATTTCAATCTGAGAGGACTACCTCTCAACCAAATTGTTATCCATAACCTTCGAAATAAAAAAATTCCTATTGCTCTATTATTTCCCTTCCCTCACCTTGTACGCAGATCACCCCGTGGTTCTTAAAGCGGTGGCTATTTACCATTTATCGCACAGGCACTTACTCTGACATCCAACGAAGGCTGTTTCCCCAAAACTTGGAGAGAGAGAAAGCGACAGTGCGGCCAACGGTTCTTCGGCCAATTTTAACGCTTTAATGAGAGAGAAAAGTAGAGGAAGAAATCTCCGTCAATTATCAAATTTCCTTTTTTGTTCGTAATATGCTTTCGTATCTTTCATATGAAAATGGTTAGATTTCGTCCGTGTTTGAATACTTGTTATGGAAAGAAACACAGAGGGAGGATGTTGTCTACGTTATACTATCTATTCCCCAACACAATAAACGACGAGGATGGCGCAACCCACGAATGTTTGAATGTAGCGATGGTCTCATCTAGTCCGATGCAATACACTTGAATAGCGGCCTATTAGGATCAGGCTATGACGAGTCCAAGGTGAACCCTTGGAATTTAAACAATCCTCTTCACGAATGCTGCTGGAGAGGGTGCCTGGGCATGCGGGTCTACTTTCGTGCGAAATTTGGAACTTTCCACAAAGAAGGATCCCACGAGAGATGTATCTTACCGTGACCGAGGTGGCAGCTCGAGAACAAAGCCCTTCGTTTAACTATAATCTACTATTCATCTAATTAATAAGTAGGGAACCTCCTTCTCTTATTGCAGAAATACAATTTTTGATTACTATCGAATGATCTAATATAAATGAGTTAATGTTTATTTTGTACGAGTGTTCCGGACCCTCCTATCTAGAAAAATTTGATCACCCTATCCACCGCCGCATCCCTGACGTTCAACGCTTCCGTTTTCGCGCGGGTGCTGACGATGACGCTTGCTCCGTCGACGGTGTGTGGTAAGGCACAGATAATGGGCGGGCCCACGGGAAAGCCGTGCGGGGTGATAACGCTTTCGATGTTCGGCAGGAAGTGCGGTGGTGAATTGGGCGTATTGTTTGATAAAATACGATAGCTCCTCTATGTGGATGTACCTACATCCATTGATACACGCTCGCTGCTGTTGCCTCTTGACTTCGGCTTCATTTTGCCAGTCGAGGAGAGAAAGAAGCCAATATAAGATTGGCATCCTGTAATCCGATGTCCATTGTTAATGTGAGCTTAAACAGGTGGAGAGCCAAGTGAGAGCCAAGACAGAAACGAGAGTGTAGGAAGTAGGATGCAGCAAATGGGGCGGAATAGAGATTGGGCGAAAGACGGAACAGGGAATAGATTTTGTTGAGCTACGTGTCGGGAATAAGAGATTGGCGACACGCAGAATCTGGAAGAAGAAAATACGCTGAAACTAACAGTGTTATATGTTCCCTTGCAGTACATCGTCAAGGGCTTCCTAAAACTAGTGGAGCTGGAACGAAGAACGAAGAACGGCCATTGATACAAAGCCTGGCAATGTCGCGGATGTATATATTGCCTCTGGAGATAGTATATAGTATATTTTACTCAACATCACCACCTTATTCAAAATGATCATTTCCCACTTGCTCCTGGCCGTTTATTCTTCGATAAAGCAGCTCGGGAGAAAGGTTAGTTGATAGTGTGAATGGAGAAACCGTCAGGAAGGTTCGATATCTGTATTATCAGTATCTTATGGTTCACGATGCAGAAACTATTTTACGCTATGGTTCTCACATAATACAGTCATGTGGATCAACGCAATGACTTTCATCTACTGAAAATGCAGATAGTATATGTCACGAAATGTATAGTTCCGAAATTGTAGCGCTCAAAAAAAAAAAAAATTCACTGCGTTCCACCAAAAAGACAAGTCGATAATGCAACAACCTTTTAACAAATGCAACGACCCAACACTTTACCACTTAGCCGATCGACCTTACCGCGGCGGCATTCCCTCGTCTTGTTCCCCAGATAGGATGTGTAGGTTGAACAGAATTGTTTGACGGTAACGACATCGTTGATCATGCCGTTGAGTCGGGTCCGGTTGATTTTGAAATGAAGGGGGTGTGAGAATGACGGTCAAAAAACGGACACGGATATGCTCTTGTTTCTACTCTTACACGCGACAGTCACCTCAGTTGTATATCTGTGATGTCGACACGTGACCATACATGGACGTCACGGTTGTTTTGATTTTCAGTGTTTCAGCGTCGGTGGCGAAAATGAACCTCCCTTTGGTAAACGTCGCGTCTGCTTCCTGAACTTTCACGCATCCTCCGATCCTATCCACCATCAACTCACGCAACTCGAACGACTCTACCATTTCATAGTCCACGTAATACACATCATGTCCATAGGTGTACCGATTAAACTGCTCCACGAGGCCCAGGGCCACATCATCACCCTCGAACTGAAGACCGGCCAGGTTTACCGCGGAAAGCTATTCGAAGGTATATATCGCGAAATAGCACTAGGTTTAATCGCCTTTTATGGAATGAATGTAGCACTTGCGATGTAAATATGTCCGTAACAGAAGGTCGCGAGCTTATCTGACGTCAGCTTCTACAAATGCCAATTCTCTCATTTAAAATGTCTGCCTCCCTCTGACTCTGTGTAGCCGAGGACAACATGAACATCCAGCTCAAGGATATTACAGTGACGGCTCGCGATGGGCGCGTCTCGCAGCTCGATCAGGTCTACATCCGCGGTTCGCACGTACGGTTTTTCATTGTGCCGGACATGCTTAAGAACGCGCCCATGTTCAAGAAGGTCGGGCCGGGTGCGATGAAGGGGAGGGGGATCGGGTTGGGGAGAGGGAAGGCTACAGTGGCAAGAGCTCAAGGTTTGATTGTTTTTATTTTTTGGTTGTTGATATATTTCGTCGCAGTTCATTTTTGGAATGTTGGGGACCTTGCATGATATTTTGACATCCCTCTTCACCTGGGAATGAGATCCTCGCTTATACCGTTTTATGACGGCTTCTCATCAATTATGTTTCTTCCAATCACACAGCAAGAGGAGGACGAGGTGGTCGTGGCGGCTTCCGCGGCGGACGCGGTGGCGATCGCGATGGCGGCGGCGGTTTCGGGCGTGGGGATCGCGGTGGACGCGGTCGTGGTGATCGTTTCTGAGCGGCGGACGCGGTGGCGGTCGCGACGGCGGTGGCGGCTTCCGGGGTGGCGGCGATCGCGGTGGACGCGGTCGTTGTGGCGATCGTTTCTAGGTGGCGGACGCGGAGGTTCAGTCCACGCCAGTAGTTTAGACGACAATATCCGAGCATGGCTGTATACAGGAAGAGGCGTGGGGATGTGCCCGGTCTGTCGAGAACTGTCAAATGGAAATGTATATCTACTTTCTCTTGCTGTCGCCTTTGTAATCGTTGGGATGGCGGGCGTGCGAATGAATCTACCAAGATTGTCCGATGTCAATAAATCCTTCCTTGTGTGTGTATTTGTGAAAGGCATGTAACTATTACTCGATATACTATTATAATCCGTCCTTTTGCATGCACGATGCAGCATATAGTTATCATATTCGTCAATGGGTCGTCAATGGGCGTCTGCCCATATATTTGTGTCATGTCATTGGATACAGCTCCACTGAATGACGCGCAATCAGGATACCCAAA
>RBNI01006613.1:0-11144 GCA_003990745.1 Jimgerdemannia flammicorona | reverse complement strand
AAACTCTCTATTTGATTAAACTCAATAGGATTTTCTATTAATTTATAATTTTTATTATTTTTTTATTAAGTACAATATAAAGTTATAATCAAAAGGTTGAGTATAAGTGTGGTGCACTATATATAAAAATAAGTCTCTTGAGTAATGTAGTTATAGAAGAAGAGTAATTATAATAATACTTATTTCTACTTCTCTCTTATTCTTAGATAATTTGAAAAATAAAATATTACTTAAAGACTTGATATAAGTATATATCAAGAAGCCTTTCAATTGTTTATTTCTCTTAGTAGTATTTACTAAGATTTTTAAGAAAGTACTATTTCTTAATAATAGTATTACTCTTCTTTAGTAACTATAGTTACAACTATATATAGACTGAATCTCTTATAATTCAGATTCAAAGAGGTTGGATTTCTTTTTAGATTTATATATTAGTTCTCAGTTCTAGTAGAAGTTCACTAGACTTCTAGAGTTTAGTTAGAAATACTAGAGTAACTTAGATATTATTACTAAAGAACTCAGGGGAATATATATGGAGAGAGAGTTAAACTTGACTAAGAGCTAAACTAAAACTACTTTATTTTGAGTATAAATACTAGAATATTTATATATATTAGTTAAGTATAATTTTATAATTTTCTGGCTAAGTATAGATAACTAAATATTATATAATAGTGGATTTATAAGAGACTAAACAGAAGAAGTGATTTATTCCAAATACCTAAGTTGTGTATTTTATATATTACTAATGAATAATATAAAACTAATAGAATGATATATGTCATAAAGTCACATATTTATATATTGAGTTATTATTCCAATACTTTTGCTTAAGAAGATATATATACCAAACCTTAAAAAAAATATATATATATAAAATATATCCAAAAAAAAAAAAAAAAAAAAAAATAAAAAAAAAAAAAAAAAAAAAAAAAAAAAAAAAAAAAAAAACTAGAACTATATATAACCCAGAATTACAACTATCTAGGAATTTTCATAAGTTGAAAAATATTCTATAATATCTATATAACATGTACTATAATACTTGTAGAAATACAATATATATAATTATATATAAAATATATATAGTATAAAAGGTGTTTGAGAGTCTGAAAAGTCTTGTGATTATTTTATTTTATTTTTATTTTTTTTTATTACCAATCTATTCATAATTATATATGTAGCATCTCCTCCTTCTATCCAATTCCCATAGAGGAGCCCCTCCCTGCATTATCATGAATAAAGACTACCTTCTTACCCACTACCTCCACTCTCCTCTGACTCTGCCTACAGATCTTCTCTACTAAGTGGTGCCTTCAACCACTCTGCAGCCTCCAACTAAGCCACCAGCCTGTTAAGGTGTCTTCCATAAGACCATGCCAATACAACAGCCAGTCTCTCAAGCCAAGTCTTCTCTTATCTTCAAAAATAAATAGCCAGTAACTGGCCAACTCCACCCAAATTGCCAAAACCCAGCCTAAAGTAAGTCACTCCTTTCCCATCCCCCCCCCCACCAGTCTATTCCTCAGATCTTTCCACTGACCCTACATGCTATCACTCTGATATACTACTCCCAAGCAGATCCCAATAGCCCACCAGAAGTCACTAAGTACCTCACACTCCCCTAGCCAATGTTCAGGTATCTGCACATATCCCTCTTCCTACTCTACATTGTGGCACTCCTCACAGTCAAAGTAACCCCCCTTGATAAGGTGACCTGAGTAGAAGTTGAGCATCACATTCCTCCTCAGTATGTGAGTCTTGTAATTATCTACTTATAAGAGATATATTCCAGGTGGCCATTTATTGAGGTTGCCAGTCAATATTATAAAAGTCAAATAACCATATAATCCTACTTAATCTAATACTATTACTATAGCTATTACTATCATTGTGTCTTTAAAATATATATTATTATTGGTACTGGCTATTATTGTTTCTAGTATATGTAGTATAGTATTATATACTATGTTGTATTGAAATCTATTAGCTAGACATTATTTGTATTTTTATTAGCTATATGCTGAACATATGGTTAATAGTACTCATATTATTAATATTATTATACTGCTGATATTACTGGTAGTACTCATACTGCTAATATTATTAGTAGTATCTGTACTGCTGATATTGATAGTACTCATGCTATTGATATATTAGTAGTATCCATACTGCTAATATTGTTGGTAGTACCCATACTATTGATATTATTACTAGATTCAGATATTATTCATAGTCAATATAGTGGTCATTGTATCTTATTTACACTTTGGATCTTGTTGGTATTTATCTCATCTGTGCTTTTGACCTTGTTGTCTATACTAGCTTTGTTTGCTATATTGAACTCATTGGTCTTTTTTGTAGTCTTATTGGCTGGTATCCTTGTTGTTGTAATTGCCTTAACCACTTGGGAGGGCTTTATAATTATCTTGACCACTTGGTCTTTTTAGCCACATTTATCTCTATAATCTGGAAAAACTTCATGCCTCTAATATCTGGGTGGGTGCTTTGTCATAATTATCTTCTGTTACTAGAGAGAACTTCATTATTACTATTAGTGAGTTTTTTTTTATAATAGGACTATATTTTCTATTACTGAAAGACCATTTTGTTACTCTGGCTCATACCTATGTTTGCTAGCATAATATATAAACTAGAGATATTCTAGTTACTAACTAGTATCTACTAACTAGGTTATATAACTACTTAGTTGCTAGCAGGACTTATAATCTTTATTATAAAATAGTAGCTTTATAAGAGATTAAACAGAAGAAGCAATTTATTCAAAATGTCTAAGTTACATATTTTATGTATTACTAATAAATGACATAAAACTGATAGAATGATATATAGTATAAATTTACATATCTATATTGAGTTGCTATCCTAATATTAAATATGATATATATTTAGAATATTTATAATTATGGTCTTTTGTAACCCAGATCTTTATCTATAATCAGTATTTAGAGATTCTGATATTTCATCTTTTATGCTTATTTTATTTATCTTATTCATTTATGATATTATTACTAGGTTATATGATTACTGTTCATATTATATCTCACCTATTTACTTATTTTATATATAATTCTATTATAGTATTATTATAAAGAAATTGTACTTTCTCAACTTAGTATTACTAAGAGAAAGATAATTAAAAGGTCTCTCAATACTATATATTAAGTTTCTAAGTAATATATTATTATTTAAGTTATCTAAAGATAAGCTTAGAGTAGTAATTAGTATTATTATAAGAGATATAAAAAGTATTTATCTCTTTCTCTACTACTATACTAATTATAAGATTTTGATAAGTAATCTTTCAAGTCTACTTTTTCCAACTTTCTCTCTCTCTATCTCAATTGGTTTACTATATCTATTGCAGGATAGTAAGAGAGAGACAATGATGATAAGATGCTTCTTTATCAGTATTAGATCAGTACTTTCTTTACTTTTTTATAGTTTCTAATATCTTTAGCTATATTTGGAATATATATATTCATTTTTGTATAGTGTCTTCTTTCTTTTATCATTATCAATAAGGTATTATTATAGTATATCACAGATTGTATAGAGAGTTGGCTGATCTTAAGTATTGGATATTAGTGTAGATTATCTGCTAGTTATCAGTATCTATAGTAAGACTCTCTGAGCTTTAGTAAGCTTCCTGATAAGTACAGTTTTAGTATAGATAACTACTTTTTGAATAGTGTTGAGATAGAAGAGAAGATGATTATTATAGATAGGTAGAAGAGTAATTATGATAAACCAGTTAGATATTAGATTAATAATAGTTATCAGAGTTGTTACAGATACTACATATATATATTAGTGGGGTCTTCTAATTAGTATAGGTAGTTAGGTAGTAGATATTACTCTTGATAGCTCTTAATAATATATGAGTTTAGACTCTAGTTGTTTAAGGTTATTGGGGGGTCTGAGACTACCTAGATCAGATATTTAGGCTATACTCAACTGGAACTAAGAGTTGATATAGTAATATAATTAAGGCTCACATACTTGAGTAGTAGAGTATTGGGAGTCTTCTTTTACTCTATATAAGTTCTACACTTATCTTATTAGAGAGAACTAGGTCCTATCTACTATTTTGTATCTTTTAGAGAATTTTTTCCTTTATCTATTACTCTATTTAGAGTGGTAGAAACTTTGCTATCTAGCTTTAGTATGGTCTTATATATATATTGAAGTTTCAGATATATACCTTTGATTGTTAGCATATAGTTATTTTCTCTCTAGTAATAAAGAGAGCATAGTGTGCAGAATGAGATATAGACTATTAAGTTCTGCTATACTCAGTATAGTAGAGCTGCTGAATAATAGTAAGCCTAGATAAATAAGAGTATAGTATTTAGAGGAGAGTGGGAGAGAGTTTTGGTCTATATAGTCTAGATTCTCTTCTAATAAAAATCTGTAGAATATAGAGTCTATATAAAAAAATAAAATAAAAAATAAAATATATATAAAAAATATTTATTACATATATTAAAGTTAGAGTTCTTATAGTATATTACTTGAAATTATTAAAATATTTTAAGTTAATTTTTTAGATAGTAATAGTTATTTATTATTTAGCTTATATAAAAGTGAAATATTTATCTTAAACTATTAGCTAATAAATACTAAGTTGTAATATTAGAGAAATTTGTTGAATTTTTTTATCTTAAATTCTAATCATTTTTGACTTTTCAGAGTTCTTAATAAAGGTATAAAAATGAGTTTAAAAGATATATCTATTTGCAAACTACTTAGTTCTTTATTTTTAAACTATTTTAATTTGAGATTTATTTACTTTAAATATTAGCTATATAGTAGCTAAGATATAAGTTATTTTATATTAAAAATTTTATATTATAAATTTTATTGATAATTTATATTAATAATTTATACTATAAATTTATATTATAAATCTTTATAATAAAACTATATATCAATAGAATTACTATATTATAGATAATCAAGGTGACTATCAGCTCTAAGTTTTGAGTTCTTGAGGAAGCATTGAGTTCTGAATCATCTGTTATGACAAAGTTTAAGTATTGCTTTCAGATTTTAACTGAGTATAAGAGGCTATACTTATATCTCAAGTTGATCAGGCTCAGAATTATTAACAAGTCAGATCTGAGATTTCTGTAGTAAGAATACTTCTTTATTCTTATATTTAGAAAAAACAGAGCTGAGGTTGTAATTTACTCAGTATAGAGGATATTTATACATATTCAAAACTATAACTAAATATAGTGTACTGGGTATATCTATTATCATATAGTAGTTACTGAGTCCTTCAAATATGACAGATTCTCTTCAAAGTGTATCTCTTAGACTAACTCAAGTTTATTATAAGTAAGTTCTTATTAGAGTGCCTTTTCAAGGTCTTATAGTCCTCAAACTTCTTATCTTTAAACTGTCTTGTTATCTCTTAGATTGCTTGTAAGAGATTATATATATTGTACTGAGTAGACTGAGTTTATTTCAGAGAAAATAAGAGGGGTATTTATACAAAATATAATTCAATAGTTGCTAAGATATAAAGCTAAATATAAATTCCAATAACTAAAATAAAATGCCAGGATAGGAAAAACTGCTAAGTTCTAGGGTTGGTACTGATGGTTGTACAGATTAAGGATACTGGTATAATTTCAGTAGTATAGGAAAATAGTACTAGAATAATTCAGTATCATATCAGAATGCTGGTGCTGGCATAATTCAGTGTCACATCAGAATACCAGTGCTGGCATAATTTAGTATAACTAAAGGACTTTAGAGCAGAATGTTCAAGACTATAGAGGCTTTATCCTCATCAGAGGTCAGGATGTCTTCGAAGGAGATGAGGTCTGCAAATTCATCATTATTGCATAGGTTGCATGTTTTATATATATCATGCATTTCATATATGTTATGCAGGATGATGTCATTGCTGATAATGTTATTACATTCAGTAGTGGTGGGAATAAGGAGATCTGGGGCTCTCCAGTCTATGAGGTTCTCTTCCACAAAATAGGGAACAAATATGGGGTCTTAGAGAGATCTAACTTGGATGCTTGGGCCTTGGAATACTGAGATCAATCCTTGCAGGAATTGGTCTGGATTGTCTTGGAGGATGGGATGCCAGAAGTCTTCTACTTCATCACTATTGAGGGTGATAGTAGACTAGATTTCTATAGCCACTCTGGTTTCTAGTGTATTGATATAGTGGGCTGATAGGTCTCTGAAGTCTGAGACTCTAACATACTCCAAGTTGAGGATTGACCATAATGCATGCCTGAATCTGATGGATCTTCTTAGCTATCCTTGTTTCACATATATCCATGGGAGTAGCATCTTGTAGCTCTTGAGTGCTGGTCTGTGGAAACTCCTAGCAGAGGAGGTTTCCTATCTCATACTCCTGCTATATTTGGAAGCATTCAGTAGCAATAGTGATCTTTATTTTCATTTCATAACAGTAGAAGATATAATGATAAGAGTCACTAGTATCCAGATTGATACTAGGAGTCCTTCTTAGATGGGTCCTCATGGCTCTTCTGATGTCTTGGAACATCCTTTCTTTAACTAAGATACCTTGGTGATTTCTTGACCTTGAGATTTGGCAAGCAGTAGGCATTTCATTTGTAGTAAGTCTTTGAGCTATTTTGGGATTGGTGGGTCTTATTGGTTGCTGCTAGTGCTCTACAAACCCAATCTGATTAATCCGAAACCCAACCTATAAAACAGCCAACCCAGAATTAGACGTCACCCATCTTTAACCCAATCCGGAATTATATGTCACCTGTCTTTAACCCAACCTGGAATTATATGTCACCCATCTTTAACCCAACCCAGAATTGTATGTCATCTGTCTTTAACCTGATCCGAAAAGATACATTACTCATCTTTAACCCAACCCAGAATTAAACATAACCCATCTTTAACCTAACCTAGAAATGTATATTACCTGATCCATTATTTACCCTTAACCCAAATCTGAATCCGACCCCTGAACCTGACCCTGAACCCAACCCCTGAACTCAACCCTGAACCTGACCCTGAACCTGACCCCTGAACCTGACCCTAAACCCAACCCTCTGAACTTTGCCCTAAAAAAATGATTCAGATAATATTCAGAGCAATTGAAAGTGAAAAATATCTGAAGACTACTAAGAATCCAAACACATGCATGCACAAATTATATTTACACACAAGCTGTTTTGATGTTCAGTCACTAGCTCACCAGTAATAGAAAAAATATGTTCAGATGGAACAGATATTACCAAAATAGTAAGATAATCACAAGCCATTTGTGAAAGATTAGGATATATCAACTGATTTCGCCACCACCAATCCAGTATATCTATATGAAGATCAGCTGGATTCTCTGACAAATAACTGAAACAGAGAAATATGAGTGAAAATTAACCAAGCCAACCAAAAAACATAAAAACAACACCCACCATTCAAGCTCATCATCCACATCAACATGTTGTTTCTTCTTATATATTGAGTTGATAAAATCATCGGCATTATAAAATATTGAGGGTATAATGACAGCATTAACAGGCTTATACTCCTTTTCCCAGATATGTTCCATCTGATTCTTCCATTCATCAATTAAGGATTTTTTCCATTACTTACAATAGAAATAATACATATTAATATGTGGATCTAAGGCCAAAGCTATACTGTATAATGGTGTCATCTTGCAGTAATACTTTAGAAGTTTTGTATGTGCATTCTCAGTAGCAGTAAGCATTATCTATAAAAAATAAAAATATATACATATTACTTCCCAATTACTTACTAAATTAGTTCCTAAATTCACAAATAAAATTACTTTCAAAATTATATATATACCTGATTAAAATGTTCACCAGTTTGATATGTTTCGATAACATCTTCAAGGTGATCACATAGCTGATTAAATAGTAGGATAACAGTCGCTATTGTAGGATACTTTGAAGCTGACATCATGGTTGTCACTTTGACAAAAGGCTCGAGAAATCAGCAAATCAATTCAAATTGTTGCCATGCATCTTCAGATATATTGCTCATTTGCTTATCTATGGCACACAATATATCCAAGCCCTATTTGGATGTAATATCAATTTATTTAGTATCAAAATACTTCTGAATCATATTCCAAAATCTATACAAATAGATTCAAAATCTTACCTTATGAATCTCTAGAGCATGTGCTAACATTTCATGTGTAGAACTCCATCTCATTGTAATATCTAAGAGAGGCTTCAAAATGGGAATTCCAGAGAATTCACAGACCTTTGCCAGTTGTACTTATTGTTGCACTGAATTTTTGATCTTCTTTATCAACTCCTGTAGCTTTCCAATGGGCTCGCTAAGAGAACTAAGAGCATCATGAACAATGAGATTCAATACATGCCCAAAACAGCATACATGAGCAAGTGGATGATAGAGATTCTCAAACAGAGTATCATTGTTACTGGTATTGTCATACACAACAGTAATGATTTGATTGTCACTAGGCAATAAATCATCTATTATCAGCTCCAGACTTTTTGCAAGATTGGCACCTATGTGTATTATTTCGCTGATATTCACAAAGTCTAAGATAATGTCATGCATCTTTCAATCACTGTCAATCTAATGGGCTGTTATTCCAAGGAAGGCCTTGATGTTAATGTCCGATGTCCAACAATCAAGTGTAAGTGACACCTTTGACTTGAGCCCTGCTAGCCTTGCTTTCACTTAAGTCTGCAATAGTTCAAATTCCTTTCGAATAACTCATGAAATTGTATCAGCCAATAGAAGGGCCAGATCAGGGCATAATATGTGAAGGAGATACTTGAAGCCAGTGTTTTCGATAGTAGAGAATAGCTGATATCCAGTGATAATAAAGTTGGCAATTAACTGACAAAAATTTTCATCACTTAAAGTCTTGCTAGTGTGTTCCTATTTATAATAATAAAATTTGATGAATTATTTTTCTAATAACCTCCTAAGTACTTCTCGAATTCCATTCTATCTATACTCACAATATCATCTTTCTTAGACTAGCGAGAATTCTCAGCATACTGGAGAGGTAAGAGTATGGCATTGTGATGCTTTCAGAGATGTTGTTTAAGATTGTTGATATTGCTATTCTTTGATATATAGCTCCAAGTTGTGCAATAGTTGCAACTGATGAGCTTACTTTGTAAATTCTATTTGAATAGAGAGATATGAGACTATATTAGAACCTCAACCACTTACAACTGACCACCCACTCTTATGACTGATGAGACCAATCACTCCTATGAATGTAACTATTAGTACAATGTATAAAACTACCTTTGTGGCATGATTCCACACCCAGCTATCACCAGGTTTTGTTTTTATTTTTATTCTCATACTCGTTGATGATAATGAACTGATGGAGATATCTGATATATCCTCCAATATATCCTCTAATATATCATCCAACAGTTCCGAGATTTCTCCTAAATGTACTTCTTGATCTTTAGACATTTCAAATATTTGATAATGGCAGGGACTGGGAGCTTGAGTGGGAGGCCGAGGGCTGGAAAGTGGCTAGAAAGTGGTGAGCTAGAGAGTGGTGAACTGGGAAACAAGCTGGGGGGACAGTGAACTAGGGGGCAGAGAGTTGGGGGGAGGTGGCGAGCAGTGGAAAAAGCCAGAAACTATGGGGCCTGGAATAGGAGTCAGCAAGCTAGGGGGCAGTGAGAGAGAGAGAAGCGAGGTGGTGTGCAATAGCTAATGATTGATTGTGGACAGAGGATGGATGAATAAATACACATGGGTGGTGAACTGGTACCCATCATGCAACTGCAAACAGCAAACAACTTTGGAGATTCAGTATGTTTTATGTTGAGCAAGGTTTGTAACAATGTTTGAGCAAGGTTTATAGTACATTTGAGCGAGATTTGCAGTGAGGTTTGAGCAAGATTTGCAAGCAAGATTAAAGTGAGATTTGCAAGTGAGATTTGCACATAAGATTAAAGCAAGATTTGCAAGCAAGATTTGTATGTAAGCCAGGCTTTGCAAGTCTTGCACTTGTAAGCCTAGACAAGCTCAGTCATAAGCTAATATGACGTATATATAAGCTGATATCATATGATATCAGCTATCGACTGAGCTTGCAAGTGCAAGGCTTGCAAAGCCTGACTTATGCAAATCTCGCTTGTAAATCTCACTCAAACCTCGCTGCAAATCTACTACAAATCTCACTCAATCGGGGCTTATGCAGAACCCGCTGAATCATACAGAGAGGAGTGGAATACAGTGAGGAAAGCTCTGGATTGCAAGCATAAGTGTAAGTGTAAGCTTTGCTCTGCTCAGTCTGACAAGTTGATAATAAGCTGATATTATGTGATATCAGCTATCAGCTGAGCAGAGCAAAGCTTGCACTTATGCTTATACTTATGCTTACACTTGCAATCCAGAGCTTTCCTCACTACATTCCACTCCTCTTGCATTCCACTCCTCTTGCATTCCACTCCTCTTGCACAACCCTCATGTATTCCTCCACCTCCCTCACTCTCATTCCTCAGATTGCAAACAACATGCAATTTAGAAATGGGTTTCAAAAGAGATTTCGAAGAGATTCGGAAAGAGCTTCTGAAAGAGATTTTGAAGAGATTCTGAAAGAGCTTCTGAAAGATATTATAGCTTTTGAACATTTAAGATATCAAAAGCTTACTTTCGTCTCTTGTTCTTTTCACCTTGTCCTTCGCTTTGCCTTGTCCTTCACTTCACCTCACTTAATTCACCACTATGTTGAGAAAATGTAGATATGACCATCTGGCCAATAAGTATTTACTTGGCCCCCCCCAAGCTCGATGCGCTTCAGCTTGCCATCCCAAAGCTCAGCACCCTAAAGATGCCCAGCTTGCCAACATCCAGCCTGCCAAGCTTGCTGACACCCAGCCTACTGAGCTTGCCAACACCCAGCCTGCCGAGCTTGCCAACACCCAGCCTGCCAAGCTTGCTGACACCCAGGTTGTGAGCTTGCCGACTTCCAGCTTGCTGACCCTCAGCTTTCCAATCTCCAGCTTGACTGCCAGCTTGCCGCTGGTTTACAAGCACAAGGTCCCCCACCAGATCCCAATAACACAACTCGAAAAAGTTAGTTTTTTTTTTTTTTTTTTTTTTTAAATAAATTTTCAAATTTTTTT
>RBNI01006612.1:0-11147 GCA_003990745.1 Jimgerdemannia flammicorona | reverse complement strand
TATCAAAAAAAAAAAAAAAAAAGGTCTATATATTGAGAAGGGTCAAAATAGTACCAATGGACAATTTAACTTAAAATGGTTATATTAATGTCCATAATTATCTAAATATAATAAAATACATACTATTCAGCTATTTTATTAATTTTAAAATTTTGGTTAAATATAATTTAGATTGGAGGTATAATATAATTAAAATATTAATAATAACTAAAAATTAGTATACTTTTGACTATCACTGTACTTACAAATGAGAGATATAAGCAATATTAGAGATATATATTGTAATGATGACCTCAGAATGGTGACATCATTACAGGAGACAGCCTTTCCTTACAAGCTACCAGATTGGAGCATAAGAAGATTATATGGCATGACTCACTCAAGCTATAAGATGAGCAATAATGACCAACCATGAGTCATTGTGACTACAAGATAGATATCTTAAGGAATATAAAAGAAGGACTAAAGAACTACAATAGCAGCAACTTGAACAAGACTCACAAAACCCCAAAATAGCTCAAAGACTCACTATAAAAAATGTCTGCTATCTGCCAAACCTCAAGGTCCAGGAACTACCAAGGATTCTCAGTTCAAAAAAGAATATTCCAAGATATCAGAAGAGCTATGAGGACCTATACAAGAAGAACTCCTAGCCTCAACCTGGGTATCAGTGACCCTTATCACTTTATCCTCTACTGCTGTGAAATGAAACAAAGATCACCATTGCTACTGAATATTTCTGGATATGGCAGGAGTATGAAATAGGAAACCTCCCCTGTTGGGAATTCTCTCAGATTAGTCCCCAAGAGATACAAGATGCCACCTCCATAGATATATGTGAAATAAGGATAGCTAAGAAGATTCATCAAGTCTTTAGACATATACTATAGTTAATTCCAAACTTAGAGTATATTAGAGTCTCAGACTTCAAGGATTTGTCAGCCTGCTATACTAATGTACTGAAAGCCATGATTGCCACAGAAGTCCATTCCACCATCACTCTCAATAGTGATAAGGTAGGAGAGTTCTGGAATCCTATCTTTAAGGACAATCCTGATCAATTTCTGTAGAGATTGATCTCAGTATTCTAAGTCCCCAGTATCTAGGTTAGACCTCTCCAAGACTTCACATTTGTCTCTTATTTTACAGAAGAGAACCTCATAGATTGGAGAGCCCTGGATCTTCTTGCTTTTCTCTCCAATACTGCTGAACATGATGATATCATCCTGCTAATTGATAATATATATAAAATGGATGAAATGTTTACTGACCTCATTTCTTTCAAAGACATCCTGATCTCTGATAGTAATGAAGATGAAGCCACTAGGATTCTGAACATTTTGCTCTGAGTTCTTTATATAACTGTTATTCTTCTGATATTCTGATCTTGTATAACTCAGAAATCTTCTGGCATCCTTTTCTTATATAACCAAAATCTACTGGTATTCTGAACTTATACAACTATTATACAGATATTCAAATTTATACTTACAACTGAAGTTTTCTGTATTCCAGTATTTTATTTGGTTATTGAAAATTATATTTTGTATAAATATCTCTCTTATTTTCTTTAAAATAAAGTCAGTTCCCTCAGTTCACTTATACTCAATTCTATATAAGCAATCTAAGAAATAACAAGACAGTTTAAAGATAAGAAGTTTGAGGACTATAAGATCTTGGGAAGGTACTCTAATAAGAACTTACTTATAATAAACTTGTAGTTAGTCTAAGATATATACCTTGAAGAGAATCTGATATATTTGAAGGACTCAGTGCCCACAATGTGATAATATATAAGATGTAGTAAGAGACTTTTTAGTACTCTGAAAACTTCCTATTATTACTGTATTACTATTATTATTTGTTACTTGCTGGATATAATTCTCATTGGTATAAAGTTGCCTATTAGTAATATGTAAGTTCTATTTCTTATATACATAAGTCAAACTTTGCTTTTAGAAGAGCTTTAGTTAATGAATCCATCATTATATACATACTCTATCAGAGTATATCTGAGATATATTATACAGTTTTCTATATATTTCTATATAAAATAATACTGTATATTAATGTGCTTTATTTTAGTATAATGTATAGGATTCTTTGCCATAGTAATCATAGATTAATTGTTTTGTTAGAGCAGTATAGAGTGCTATTCTTGAGAAAATTCTAACTCATTTAGCAGTTTCTAAAGCCATATAGCTTTCTTTGTTACTATAGACAATACTTAATACTCTACTTATATAGATGATATTACCACTGAAAATTGCTTATATGTTTGCTATAAAATAACTTTATTTTTACTGATTTTAAAGAGATATCTAGTTGTAGAGTACTAATTGTCAAGATCTCTAGCTTAGTCTACATTATATACACTAGATAGTCTTATAGTACTCTTGATTTATCTTATCCAAACTGAGTATATAGTATGCTGTACCTTTGATATATCTGAAAATATACTTGATTTCCATTCAATATGAATTATCATAGCAAGATGAGTACTATACACTTTGTTAACTACTGTAATAGTGACCCCAAAATGATGACATCAGCACAGAAGACAGTCTTTCCTTATAAGCCACCAGATCAGAGCACAAGAAGATCATACAGTATACATATGAGACAAGCAATGATAACCAACTGTGAGTCATTGTGACCACAGTTCAGATATCTTGAGGAATATAAAAGAAGGATCAAGGAACTGCAGTAGCAGCAACCAACAAGACCCACTAATCCCAAAATAGCTCAAAGACTTACCACAAATGAAATGCCTGCTGCTCACCAAACCTCAAGGTCAAGAAACCACCAAGGCATCTCAGTTGAAGAAAGGATGTTCCAAGACATCAGAAGAGCCATGAGGACCTGCTCAAGAAGGACTCCTAGTGTCAACCTGGGTACTAGTGACCCTTATCATTATATCCTCTACTACTATAAAATGGAAACAAGGATTATCATTGCTACTGAATATCTCCAAATATGGCAGGAGTATGAAATAGGAAACCTCCTCTGCCAGGAGTTCCCACAGGCCAGCCCCCAAGAGTTATAAGATACCACTCCTATAGATATACATAAAGCAAGGACAGCTAAGAAGATCCATCAGATCTTCAGGCATATACTATGGTCAATCCCCAACTTGGAGTATATTAGAGTCTCAGATTTCAGAGATCTGTCATCCTGCTATATCAATGTACTAGAAACCAGAGTAGCTATAGAAGCCCAGTCTACTATCACTCTCAATAGTGATGAAGTAGAAGACTTCTGACATCCCATCCTCCAGAACAACCCAGACCAATTCCTGCAAGGATTGATCTCAGTATTCCAAGGCCCAAGCATCTAGGTTAAACCTCTCCAAGACCCCACATTTGTTCCCTATTTTGTGGAAGAGAACCTCATAGACAGGAGAGCTCCAGACCTCCTTCCTACTGCTGCCAAATGTGATGACATCATTGGTGATAACATCATCTCATACAACATTGAAGCATGTGAAACGTATGACAATGATGAATTTGCAGATCTCATCTCCTTCAGTAATGATGAGGATGAAGCCCCTATGGTCTTGAACATTCTGCTCTAAAGTTCTTTGGTTATACTGAGTTATGCCAGTACTGGCATTCTGATATAATACTGAGTTATACCAGCACTGGCATTCTGATATAATACTGAATTATTCCAGCACCATTTTCCTGTTTCACTGGAATTATACCAGTATCCTGAACCTGTACAACCATCAGTGCCAACCCTGGAACTTAGCAGTTTTTCCTGTCCTGGCATTTCATTTTAGTTATTAGAATTTATATTTAGCTTTATATCTTAGCAACTATTGAATTATATTTTGTATAAATACTCCTCTTATTTTCTCTGAAATAAAGTCAGTCCATTCAGTCTACTCAGTGCAACACACACATGTCCTTGCAAGCAATCTAAAAGATAATAAGACAGTTTAAAGATAAGAAGTTTGAGGACTATAAGACCTTGGGAAGGCACTCCAATAAGAACTTGCTTATAACAAACTTGAGTTAGTCTAAGAGATATACCTTGAAGAGAATCTGGTATATTTGAAGGACTCAACAACTACTACATGACAACTTGGTGCCCATTGGCTGGTAATTCAAGATGAATCCCTCACTTTCAAGCTGAAAAATGAACAACCTCCACAACAACTACCCTGACTACAAGAGTCATCCCTGCAAGAATTCAAGACAAGATAGAAATGCATCCCCTCACATTCTATAGATATACTACTTAAGAGTCAATCCTGACCTTCATTGAAGACTTTGAACAATTTGCCACCATATGAGCTCTTGGTGTAGATACACAATTGGTCCTTCTATCAGTCAGCCTCAGAGGACCTACCAGAGACAAGTTCAATGCAGCCACTATTGCTAATAATGGTGTAGCCAAACTTGCCAACATGAAGGCCTTCCTCAGAATAACATACTATACTGAAGAGATCAAGCAAGCTCTCAAGGATCAACTCAACACTATATGCCAGAGACTTAGTAAAGATTCCAACTCATTTTATACCTGAATCTGCCACCAGATTGTCTTAGCTGGCTATGATGATACCCTCAAGGAACAAATAGCAGATTCAATCTTCCTTAAAGGAGTTCACCCTGAAATTGCTCTAGCAATCTGGTCTACCCCAGCTGCACTGACCCTTAATCAGAAAGTGGTCTTTGTACAGAGATATTAGACTGCCAGACACCCTGCTGAACACAATGGAGAAAATAACTAGCATCAAGATAGAGTCATCAAAGCCAACTAGTATCATACCTGCTATAGTTGTAAACAGACAACCAATCCCACCTACCCCCAAGGTAGCCAAAGCTGACCCAGTGGAGGAACTTGCCAAGCAGTTCGCTGAGATGACTGCACACCTTGGTAATGTTGTTAGAGAAGTCTGAAGTGCCAACAGGAGACCAGTGCAGAGATTTGCAGCTGCTACAGAAGAACACAATATCATATGCTTCAGATGTAGAGAAGCAGACCACTATGCAAAGAATTGTATAACTGAAACAAGATACAAAGCCCAACCAAGCAATGCTAGCAGAACTAGAGAACAAACTAATGCAGTAGTCATCAAGGAGATTGGTGATACCAATGATGAAGAATACTACAAAGAGCTTGAATTCTACCCTGCTACTAAAGGTACCAGAACCCAGTCCAAGCCCTATGACAAGAAGAGCAACAACAAGTCAGTTGGAAGACCAAAGAAGACCCCAGCTATTACTATTCAAAGCAAGACTCAACTTAAGGAGATTGATCAAGACATAGAGTTAGATGAAGCTGCCTGCCAAATCATTGAAGGCACTACTCCAGTCTCAGGAGAAAGTGAAAGCAAGAAGGAATAGAAGCTACACAAGACCAAGATCTACCAGTATTATATCTATAAGGACTTCAAGGAACAGAAGGTCAATGCTACTTTTGGACAGCTAGCCAAAGTCTCTGCCTTCAGACAGCAGTTGAGAGTAGGACTTGCAACTACTACTAAGAATCAAGAGTATAAGATTATAGAAGCTCACAATATACTGGAAGAATCTGAAAACTCAGGTAAAGAATCCAAAGACCAGTGCAAGACATCAGCCTATACCCCATGTCAGATTGAAGACTGTATCTTTAATGCCATCATTGATACTAGTGCTGGAGGATGCCTCATGAGCAAGAAGACAATTGACTGCCTAGGTTGGGGCATTGAAGAGTCCACCAAGATGGTCTATGTTACAGTAGATGGTATATAAGCTACCCTCCTTGGCAAAATCTGAGAAGTCCCCATCAAGATAGGAGGAGCTACCATCCCAGTAGACATGATTGTTACAAGTGCCACCAACTATGACATCCTCATTGGCAACTAATGGCTTCACAAGACCAAGGCCATCATTGACCTCAATGCCCAGAAGATACAGATCAACTATAGAGAAAAAAAGGTACAAGTCTCTATCAATGTCCACAAAGGAGTTCTACCAGACATGGAGGAAGGAGATAAAGAGGACACAGAGGTCTTCATACATTCAGTAAACAAGAACAAGAACAAGAATAAGACACCCAAGCTCACAGATGAGCAGTGGTACAACAAGATTATCAATGGCTATGCCCCTCAAGGAAGATGCCCCCATGGTATTAGGATGTACTGCTCTGAACATCTGAATGACTGCTGGTTCTGTATCAGTAAAGTCAGGAAAATCTGCCAACAGAAACATGAGCAAGTAACCACCGAAGCAAAAAGAAAAGCCAATGAAGATGACCAGCCTCCAGAGCTTCAAGCTGACAGTGATGATGAGGAAGAACAAGAACCAGATATTACCCTCAAGGTCAAGAAGTTTCACCCCAAAGCCAAGACCCCAGAATATAAGACTGAAGGAGCCATAGAAATGGACCTTGCCAGTATTCAAGATACTACCCTTGAACCACAGACCACTGCCCTACTTGGTACTGGAATTGGAGTCAAGCTGCTAGAGAACCATGCCAGAATTATCAAGACCAGGAGCAGTCTGACCAAAAGCAAAATCTCAGTTGAAGGAGGAGTAATTGACCCTGATTATACTGGCGAGATCTTCCTCATAGTCAGAAATCACAACCCCACCACCCCATTTGAAGTCAAGAAGTATGATAGGATTGCCCAGATACTGATCTATGAAATCAAGAAACCCAAGATCACTGAAGCCATTGAACTCATAAAGACCAAGAGAGGAGAACAAGGCTTTGGATCTACTGGAAGAGGAGTCTATGCCACTACCAAGATTACTGAAATTAAATATAAGAAAGACAAGGACCAGAATAAGCACACATATACTATTGGAGAAAACTTTCCCCTGGAAGAACAACTTCTCAAGATCCTGCACCAGAATGAAGGAGTACTTGCTACAGTCTTCAGGGATATTCACAATCAAGAACCCAAGTACTATCATGAAGTTGACACTGGTGATACCAAGCCCATCTACCAGAAAGCCAGACCCATACCACCTGTCTACAGAGAATGGCTGTGAGCAGAACTCAAGGAAATAGAAGAAGCCAGAATCATCAAGCAAGCTATCAGTCTCTGGGCTTCACTCATTGTTCTTACTCCAAAGAAAGGAAGTAAGTCTGAAGAGTTTGTGCCAAGACTCTGTATTGACTACAGGAAGCTCAATGCCATCACCAAGAAGGATAGGCAGCTCTTGCCAAATATTCAAGAAATCATTACTACCCTTAGAAGTGAAGTCAAATACTATACCACCTTGGATCTGTTCTCAGGCTTCTATCAGATTGGTCTCACTCAAGATACCAGTGAGAAATCAGCCTTCATCACACCTGATGCCACCTATATCTACCTGTGAATACCATTTGGAATGTGCAATGCCCCAGTAAGTTTCCAGTGAATGATGAACAGAGTCTTCAGCAATGAGATTGGAAATGGCTCTTTATCTATGTTGATGATGTGATCATCTTCAGCAACACTATATGGGAACATATCAATCACATACAGCTAGCCCTCAAGAAGCTCAAGGAGCATCGTCTTTACATTAAACCCGAGAAATGCAAGTTTGCAGCTCAAGAAATCACCTATCTAGAACACCTCATCAATCAGACCGGAATCCACACAGACTCTATGAAGATTGAGGCTGTTGCAGTCTACCTGAGACCCAGAATGACCACAGAAGTTTATGCCTTCCCAGCTACTACAGAAGATTCATCAAAGGATACTCCAATATTGCAGTACCTATCTATAAGCTACTGAAGAAGGAAACCAAATTTGAATAGACCAAGAAATACCAAGAAATCTTCAATGAACTCAAGACCAGGTTGACCTAAGTACCTATCCTCAGAAGACCAGATTGGAACCTAGAATTCATCTTGTAGACAGATGCAAGTACTATAGGACTTGGAGCAGTCCTAGCTCAGAAGAAAAATAGACATGAATATGTCATCTCCTATGTAAGCTGAGGTACCTATAGAGCAGAACAGAACTATGAGTCATGCAAGCTCAAATGCTTAGCAGTAGTTTGAGCAGTAGACAAGTTCCACTACTACCTAGCTGGGAAATACTTCACCATTCAAATAGACTATTCTGCTCTTGCCTGGCTATTCCACACTCTAAACCCCAAAGGAATATATGCCAGATGGATCTATAGGTTACAAGAGTATGACTATACTATCAAGCACTGCTCAGGAAGAACTAATACCAATACTGATATACTCTCAAGGATACTCCAAAACACCTCCATCAAGATTACTCAACATGAATAAGGAGTTATACTATAGATTAATCAGCTATCTTGGGTAGCAGCAGATGCCCAATTACCTTGAACCCTGGACAATCACCATCATCAACTAGACTTGGAAACAGTTTGAACTAGACAATACTACACTCAGAAAAGGAGGAAAGCTAGTAATATCTGAATACAAAAAGTATCAAGTAATGAAGGAAGTACATGAGCAAGGATACCTAAGAGGAACCAATATATATGACAAGGTAAGAAGAACTATGTGGTGGCCTAAGATGGAAGAAGACCTATACCAATTTGTCAAAGAGTGTGACAAGTACCAAAAACAGAAACAAGATCAGCAAGATCAGACACCTGAGTCATCAAGAATTGAGCCTATCCCCTTCCACTATATTGCAATAGATATTATTGGGCCACTACCAGTAATATTATCAGGAAACTACTATATTATAGTTATTGTAGATCTCTTTACCAAATGGATAGAAGCAGGAGTATTACAAGAAGCCAATGCCCTCTCTATGGCTGACTTCCTGCACTGAGAAATCATTTGTAGCTACAAGACACCAAAGCAAATCACAACAGACTATGGTACAGAATTTGTCAATGGATTCCATGAGATAATATATCAGAAATACAAGATCCAGCACATCAAGACCACTGTATACCACTCTCAAGGAAATGAACAGACAGAGAGAACCAACAAGACCTTCAAGAACATCCTGGCAAAGATCTCAGAGACATATGAGAATTGGGATAATTATCTCTCAACTGCCCTCTCTGTCCTATGAGATATATGGTCACAGAGTACACACTTTACCCCAAGAGAACTGCTCTTTGGAGAAGAAGATTCTATAGAACCTCAGCTATAAATCTAGACCTAACTTGGAGACAGGTCAATGCAGAAATCCAGAGACTACACCAAATCAGGAAGAAGGCTGAATATTATATCATCAAGTCACAAGCACTGATAAGAAAGAATGCAGAAAAGAATCACAAGACCCTAGAACCCATCCAAATTGGAGAAAAGGTCCTACTGTATCGAAATATGGTAGAAGCCTTATGGTTGCAAAAACTGGAGCCCAAATAGGAAGGACCCTTCTATGTGCAAGATATCAAAAGAACTATCTTCTGGCTTAGAAAAATCTCAGAGACTATACTGTCTACCACAGTGTATAGAAACAGACTCAAGAAGTACTACAAACCAATATAAGAGAAGCAAAACATGATGACTGCCCATGAGATTCTAGTCTGCAAATCATAACAGCATGTCTCATGACCAGTAGGCAATCTGTCTAGACCATTCTCTAAGAGATATGGCACTAGCAACTACTTATCCATGAGACTTTTGAAGCCAGAGAAGTTCGAACCATCAACTGATTGGTCAAGATTAGAATCAGACCCTTGCTCTATATGAAGGGAGCAATTCTTCACCATTATGCCAAAATACATAGGGAAGACACCAGCCCATAAACACCACTTTTCGACCCCTTGCCAGAGATTATGAGATCAGCAAATTTTTCAGGACTGGACCAATGAATAAGGATGCTCAAGAAGATCCTTATTCAGGAGAAAGATATAACAGTGACCTCAGAATGATGACATCAATACAGGAGACAGCCTTTCCTTACAAGCCATCAGATTGGAGCACAAGAAGATCATATGGTATATGAGATGAGCAATAATGACCAACTGTGAGTCATTGTGACCATAGTTTAGATATCTTGAGAAATATAAAAGAAAGATCAAGAAACTGCAGTAGCAGCAACCAATAAGACCCACTAATCCCAAAATAGCTCAAAGATTTACCACAAATAAAATGTCTGCTGCTCACTAAACCTCAAGGTCAAGGAACCACCAAGGCATCTCAGTTGAAAAAAGGATGTTCCAAGACATCAGAAGAGTCATTAGGACCTGCTCAAGAAGGACTCCTAGTGTTAATCTGAGTACTAGTAACCCTTATCATTATATCCTCTACTACTGTGAAATGGAAACAAGGATCACCATTGCTACTGAATGCCTCCAAATGTGGCAGAAGTATGAAATAGGAAACCTCCTCTGCTGAGAGTTCCCACAGACCAGCCCCCAAGAGTTACAAGATGCCACTCCCATGGATATATGTGAAGCAAGAATAGCTAAGAAGATCCATCAGATCTTCAGGCATACACTATGATCAATCTCCAACTTGGAGTATGTTAGAGTCTCAGATTTCAGAGACCTATCATCCTGCCATATCAATATACTAGAAACCAGGGTAGCTACAGAAGTCCAGTCTACTATCACTCTCAATAGTGATGAAATAGAAGACTTCTAGCATCCTATCCTCCAGGACAACTCAGACCAATTCCTGTAAGGATTGATCTCAGTATTCTAAGGCCCAAGCATCCAGATTAGACCTCCCCAAGACCCCACATTTGTCTCCTATTTTGTGGAAGAGAACCTCATAGACTGGAGAGCTCCAGACCTTCTTCTCACCACTGCTGAATGTGATGACATCATCAGTGATGACATCATCCTGTGCAATATTGAAGCATGTGAAATACACAATGATGATGAATTTATGGGTCTTTTCAGGCCCTAGCCTATATGTAAGTCCTTTGGGGAAGGTACTGCGTGTAAGTCCTTTACTCACCCACTTTGAATCCACTTTACTCTCTGTTGGTTGGTTGGGGGGTTTTTATTTGTCTCAGGCTTTCCTTTGGGGTTCGGGGGGCTATTCTTTATTCAGTCCCAGTGCTGCTAGATCCAATGCATAGGTGTGCTCTTGTGTGTAAATGATGATCCAGCCCTGGTGAGCAGACAAGTCTAGTCTATGTCATGGGGGTCGACTTAGCCAGTGTTCAACAGGCATAGCTGGAGCGGTGGGACTGCTGGACAATTTAGTAGCCTAGGTTAATGGGGGGATATTGTTTGGTGGGTGGTGGGGGAGGGTTTTGGCCTATATAGTCT
>RBNI01006611.1:0-11149 GCA_003990745.1 Jimgerdemannia flammicorona | reverse complement strand
TTGGAACTTGAGCTGTTGGTCAGAGAGATTCTACAGCTAGTAGGTAAGAAGATTATAAAAGCTAAGTCTTTGAAGTTTAATCTCTTAATAGAGATAGTAAAGGTTGGCTTTATTGAGAAGAATACTATAGTGAAGGCTCTGAAGAAAGAGCTAGTGATCAATAATGTCAAGGTGGAGATGGCAAAGTATCTGAGGTAGTGTAATAACTCTCACTTCTATCTCTCTCTTATCTTTTGGATAATTAGAGAAGTAAGACTATTACTTAGAGACTTAGTATATAATATATACCAAGAAGCCTTTAGTTTAAAGAAGTACTCACTTAAAAGTAGCTGTAGTGGCAGTGCCTTCTATTTCAAAGGTCTTTCTCTGATTTGCTCTATCTTTTAAGGGTCTTGTTCTTTGCTATGCACAGACTGAATTTACCTTGGAATTCAGATTCAATAGGTTTACTTAAGTCTTTGGAGATTTATATATCAGTCTTAGTTCTGGCAAAAGTTAGCTAGACTTCTAGAGTTTAGTCAGAAACATTAGAGTCACTTAGGTATCATTACTGAGACTCAGGAGAATATATGTGTATGGGGGGAACTTGATTCTTATATCAATGACTGAACTAAAACTGCTTTATTTCAGATGGAACTAGGGGGTATTTATACAAGTTGGTCTACAATTTCTGACTAAGTATGAGTGACTAATTTGGTAACTATGGTGAGATTTGTGATTGTGACCTCTATTGTTAGGCAATAATCAGCATTGCTGTAGCACTGATTGCTGTGGTATCAATTACTACAATACTGATTAATGAGGATAAGCTGGATATCATTTATTCGCATTGTTTGTATCATTTGTTATGTTATGTTATATTTATCATTCATGTCATACTCAATCATATGATGACATCATTGCTTATCAGGTCACATGATTTCTTATCACATCTCATTCTATTACATCTTTCTCTCCTTAGAAATCAATGTCCTTATTGATTTAGAAATTGAGAACCAGGGAGGAGAAAGGTGGGGAGTCTTCCTCAGAGTTGTTGCCATCTTCTTCAGTAGCAGGGGGGGTGATTACTAATGGCTCACTGTCCAGGATAGAGAAGTTAATGAGGTCTGCAAATAGTTCTTATATTGGGATAAGTACTGGTGTAGGGGTTCTCCATCTGATATAGTTGGGACTATCCAAGTAGGGTTCTTGGTCCTCATGCCTGGAGATATCTATCTAGATAAGGGGTTCTTTGAGAAGGTCAGAGAGGCCTTGGAGCTACTGGTCTGGGTTATCATTCAGGAGGAGGCTCCAGTGAGGCTTGATATCAGTAGACTTGAGAGCAATCCAAGAGTTGACTTCTTGGGCAACTCTGATCTCTAGGGCATCAACCTCAGAGAAGAAGAGATTCTGGAAGTCCTTTAGTTATATGTAGTTAAGGTTGGAGATCACAAAGGGTTCATGGTGCATAATTTGATAAACCTTCAGCAAGTCTTTGCTCATGTCTATCCAAGTGAGTCCAGTCAGAGACCTGGTTGGTGAGTAGGCCATTTATATATTGCAGAAACTGGTGGCCAATTTCATATTTATACCAGATATCTAGGCAGCTGGTAGCAAGATAGGTCCTTTTGATAAGTTCATAGTGGTCAAGAACATACTGTCCTAGATCTGAGCTAGAGAGATTAAGGACCTCAGAGCAGCAGTTTCTTTCTTGGATAGCAATCTAAATGTGTTCAAAGAGACAATCAACCTGGCTTAGGAGAGGCTGGCTATGGCAGGCAGTTTGGTGGTAGGTAGCAGACATTCTTGTCTTGACTTTACTTTATGAGGAGAGGGGAATAAGAGTTGCAGAATATTCTTGCCTTGAGTATTTATACTTATTCATCTATCTAGTATAACCTTCTTTTGATCACACTTTCCAGCAGAATGTATGATCTATTACTGTAAGTAGAGCATATGTTGGTCACATGAGAAAAATCCTGATTTCAAAGATATTATCACTTATAGTTATAGTTATACAGGGTTAGCAGGTCTTAGTCCTCTTTTTTTTTTGTCTGATTGGCACATTTGCAAGGACTGGCCATCCTTGTCTAGGGTGAGGACTCTTATTATCATGGCTGGGGGTTCGAACCTCTTGAAAATAGAATTTCTTATAATCTGAGGCAATTCCTAGTAACAATATCTGTCATATAGATAGACTTAGACTAGTTTCAACATCATCAGCTTTCCTAAGTTCCATATGAAGCATCCATTATCATCTAGCAGAAATGACACAGATGGAATGAAATAGAGTTGTTCAAATATATTTTGCTGTACTATACTAGATTGTTTTTCATCTGAGTGTCCTCTTGTTGATAAATTATAGTGTTCCTTTTTTCTGCAATATTCAGTATTATATGTTTTGGATAAAACATATAGTATCCTTCTGCTCACTATATGCTCTAATTCTTAGAGCTGTAGTTTCTTCCTTTGCTGGAGAGTGAGTGTTTCCATGTAGTCCTGAAGGGCTTCATATGCATTCTTCAGAGCTTCTTCTTTTTCCCAGATGGCATCATGGGTAGAGTAACCCTTTCACTGATAAAAAAGAACCACTTGACTGTTTTGGGGTATTTGCAGATCTTGTGGTCAAGTACTTTCTCAATTTCAAATTCCTTATGATCATTAATTCTAATTGGGAGTTGTGGTGGAACTGTATACTTGGAGAATGGGTTCTTATAGTAGTCCACCAATTGGCTGATATAGAATACTGAGTGTACTTGAATATTGTGGAGAAGTTGTAACTTGTAGTTGACTTTGCTGACTTTTTCCACAATCTTATATAGTTCAATTCTTCTAGTATGGAGTTTCTTAGCTAGTTGTTGTGCTAGGGTGTCTGAGTGGAGGTGATCTGTTCTATGCATGACTATATTCTCAATATTATAGGAGACTTCTCTTCACTTCAGGTTTGTATACTTGGTCTGGTAGTTCTGTGCTTCTATGAGAGCATCTCTTGTCATTCAGATAAGATCAGAAATGGTCTCAGCTAGGTCTTGGGCTACTGGGACTGCTGATTTTGCAGTAGTACTTAGAGTTCTTGAGTGTTGTCATAGTTCAGAAAGAATGGAGTCTTCTTTGTAGAGGTTTGCTGGCTATTGTTGTAGGCAAACTCAGCATAGGCTAGGTACTTATCCCAATCATTTTGCTTGTAACAGCAGAAGATGCTAAGCATCTGTTTGAGAGTCCTGTTGGTTTGCTCAGTTTGACTGTCAGTCTGAGGGTGATAGGCAGTAGAGAACTTCAGCTTGGTTCTATGGAGAGAGAAAAATGCCTTCCAAAAGTTACTTGTGAACTTGGCATCTCAGTTAGATACAATAGTACTAGGCATGCCATATAGTCTGAATACTTGGTTGAGGAAAATCTTAGCAATTTCTGGTGCTGTAGCAGTGGTCTTGGTGGGTGAAAAATGGGCTTGTTTACTTAGGTAGTCTATAAATACCATGATGGCATCCCATCCTGCCTTGGTCTTGGGGAGTTGGACAATGAAGTCCATTGCAATCTGATCCCAATTGTGACTCAGGATTGGTAGTAGTTGCAGAAGTCCTGCTGGTAGCTTATTATTACTTTTGAACCTTTGGTATATCTCACATAAGGTCACAAAGTCTTTGATGTCCTTGGTCATCTTTTGGCCAGTAGAACTCTCTTGAGAGGAGGTTGTAGGTCTTTTCAAAACCAAAGTGTCCTACTGTGGGAGTATCATGGAGTTCCTACATGATCTTGAGTCATAGAGTATCATTATTAGATATAACTACTCTGTTATGGTCTCTATAGATAAGTCCATCATGGTAAGTGAATCTCTTGGACATTTGCCTCATGAGTTCTGGGACCTCAGCCTCTGGGTCTTGGCAGAATTGAAGGAATTTTATCAGGGGGCTGTCCTGCTGGTAGCCATCCTTGATCATCTGGGTCAGATCTTCAATTACCTTAATTATAAAGACAAGATCATCTTCTATGTATCTGGAGAAACCATCAGCCACATGGTTGGTTTTGCCTGGGATATACTTGATTTTCATATCAAAGTTAGCAATGATTTCCATCCAGTGGGCTTATCTGCAGATCAGCATAGGCTATGTGTGAATATACCGCAGGGCATGGTAATCAGTATAGGCTACAAATAGTTGTCCTAGGAGGAAATAGCACCATTTCTGGAGCACAGTAACAATGGCCAAGAGTTCCTTCTCATGGATGATGTACCAGGTCTCAGCTGGCTTGAGCTTTTGGGAAAGATAGGTCACTGGGTGGTCTTCTTGACTGAGTACTGTCCCAATGGAAATATCAGAGACATTCATGGTCAGAGTGAATGGCCTGGTAAGGTCAGGTGCAATTAGCACTGGGGCCTCAGTAAGGAGTCTCTTGAGATGGTCCATAGCCTGGGTACATTTGACATTCTATTCAGTTTTGATGTTTACTCCTTTATAGGCCAGGCTGGTCAGTGGGGCTGCAATAGCAGAGTATCCTTGGATAAACCTTCAATAGTAACCAGCAATACCCAGAAAGCACTATAGTAGCTTGAGGGTAGTAGGTATAGGAATATCCTTGAGGGCTGATACCTTTTGGGGGTCTACATTGATATTTTCAGCAGAGATGATATGTCCTAGATACTTAATCTGGTCTTGATAGAACTTGCACTTGCTCATCTTGACATAGAGCTGGTGTTCTTACAGAAGAGTCAGTACCTGTCTGAGATGGGTGTAGTGTAACTCTACTGTTTCACTGTAGATTAGTATGTCATCAATATATACAAGAACACAGATATTGAGGAGTAGTCTAAAGATGTCATTCATCAGATACTGGAATGTTGCTGGCACATTGGTCAAACTAAAAGGCATGACTTGGAACTGGTAGTGTCCAAACCATGTTTGGAAAGCTGTCTTCTCAATGTCCTTCTCATCAATGAGAATCTGGTGGTAGCCATTTCACAAGTCTAGTAGAAAAAAGATCTTGGCCTTGAAGATTTGGTATAGCAACTCATCAATTCTAGGCAAGGCATACTGATTCTTGATGGTGATCTTGTTGAGGGCTCTATAGTCAATACATATTCTCAGAGAGCCATCCTTCTTTTTGATAAATAAAATGGGGGCTCCAAATAGAGAACAGCTGGGTTCAATGTATCCTTAGACCAGTAGTTTGGTCAACTCATTCTTGAGGGTCTTGAGCTCAGATTAGGCCAGTTGATAGATACTCTTATATAGAGGTTCAGCTCCTAGAATAAGGTCAATTCCATGTTGGATTTGGTGCTTGGGTGGGAGTTCTTGAGAGTCTTGGAATATATCTTAGAATTCTTCAAATAGTTCTTGAGCTTTGGTTGGGATTGGGCTACTTGTGGTTTCAGTTACTTTTTATACTATACAGATGAAGTAGGTGTTTCTCTTTTTTGAGAAAGTCTCTTCATTTAAATGGCAGAGATGATTTTGATTTCTTGGTAGTTGGTATCTTCCTGGGGTGTCAGAGTGATCTTTCTACCTTCATGGGTCAGGTTAACCTCATTGGTCCTCCAGTTGATATCTGGGTTGTGCTATGTCAACCAGACTTTTTCTAGGATAATGTCTTGTCCTGAGAGGTCTATAATGCTGAAGTCCAACTTCTCTTGATATTTGCCAATCTTGAGCAAGAGGTCCTTGCAGACCTTGGTCAGTAGAGTCTTACTATCACCAAAGATAACACTTCTTTTCTCAGTGGCTGGTCTGCTTTGGGCTCCTATCCTCTTAGCAGTCTTGGTGCTGATATAGTTTTCTGTAGCACTGCTATCAAGCAAAACATTGACATCCTGTCTGTGAACTTGATCTGTGAACTTGATGCAACTGTTCTCCTTCTTGATGGTGTTGAGCTCTTTATCTTCATTGTTGTCCCAATTACTGTCAGTCTCCTCAAAGTCAGTTTCTTCTCATTCTTCACAAGGAGGGTTGTCTTGTTTGGATTCCTCAGTCTGTTGGGCTTGGCACTTCTCAGATTGAATTTTGAAAACTTTGGAGGCATGCATGGCATTTACCAATATGTTCTATATAGTACATTCAAATAGAATGAGAGCATCATCCACATGGTGCATAACCATCTGCAATTCTCTTGTATCAGTTTTCATCATCTTTCTTCATAGTGGTGACCTTTTGACTGAGAGGTTTGTTGGTTAATCCAAAACATTTCTTACTATGGTCTGTCTGGGAGAACTCAGAGACTTCTTCAATAGTAAGATCTTGACAGATTTCTTCAATGATTGCTTGAGCAATCCTTTGGCCTGCTTTGACTTCAAATAATGTGTCTCCAAAATTTTGCAAGATAACATAGATTTCACCAGTAAATCCTTGGTCAACTACTCCTCCTCCTAGCCTAATGTTGAACTCTTTGGCTAGGCTACTTTGCTTGGCAAGGCAGATATATGTTTCTTTGGAAGCTTGCATTACAATTCCTGTTCACACTGTAGTATTGGTACTTGGTGGAATGGTGAGGTCTTGGCTGCTATAGAGGTTATATCCAGTATCAGTTGGGTGGGCCTTAGTGGGAATAGTAGCCTTGTACCATATCTTCTGTACTTTAATAACATTCTCAGAGTTCTTCTTCTCTGAACCTTCTCCAATAATAGTAATGTTCTAGTTACTGGATTCATCTGTTCTGTTTCTCTTCTCAGGGTATTTGAATGAGATGTATCCTGCCTTCTTGCAGATAAAGCACAATTCCTTTTTGCAGAGCTGCTTCTTTTCATCCTCAGTGGGAGGTCTGGGTCCTCTGGGGTTTCACTGGTTCCTTTGATCATTCCTTTGATCTAGGATTCCTTCTATCTTGGTTATTCTTCTTATTTTCTTGATTTCATGGGACTTATACAGTAAGGATTTCACTGGCTCTTCTTTGTACTTGGGCAAAGCACTATGAGTAATGGAGACATCCTTGGGGAAGACCTTGTTTCTTAATCTTCTGGGTGAGTCAGTCTGGTAGGGCTATAAAAAGATGGTTGGCTCTGGTACTATTGATGGCCAAATTATTCTCCTAGTAGGTAAGTCCAATGGTTTTAAGATAGGTATCCATTCTGGTGGTAAAGGTTTCTAGATCTTCTTTGCCATTCTTGTGGAACTTCATCTGGGATAGTTTGTTCCAAGTTTCTTATATGTAGGCTGTATTTCAGAATTTGGTCAGTAGCAAGGCCTTGAGTTCTGGGCCTACTTCATGGTCATCCCAACCCAGTCTATTGTTGGCAGGTGCTTGTCCATTGACTTAAGGGCAGTTTTCTCAGATTACTGGGTACTGTTCCAAGGTTTGCCAGAATTTGGCTGCTATTCTAATAAAGAATGTAGCTACTGTTTCCACTTGTGCTACTGAGGTAGCAAACAGCTATTAAAGGGTGTTGTTTTAGTTATTGGTGAGCATTCCTATAGGCACTTGGTTGTCATTCCATTGGTTTGCTTGGTAGCCTGTGTCAATTGCATTGATGAAGTTTTTGATGTCACTGTTTTTTCCACTGAATGTTGGGATTTATAAGATCTTAGTTGGTTTGTTCTGTTCAGCAATCTGTCCTACTATCTCTGCTAGTACTACTAGCTGAGTAGTCAGTGCTACAATATTGGCATCTACCATTGTATTAACTATTGGTAGTGGGCCTGTTGGGGTAGATTCTCCTAAAGATTGTTCTACTTGGTAGAGTTGTGTTACTATATGACTTAAGGTTACTTGATTCCTAGATATCAGATAAAAAAGTCCTATGAGAGAGAGTAAACCAAACCTCTGTATAGGTGGCTGGGTTGGTTCTGGGGTCTGATCTTCTTAACCTGTAGTTCCTTGGTAAATTCCTAGGCCTGCTATTCCTAGTTGGCTATTGTCAACATCTCTCTCTACTACATTTCACATTACACACATTTTACAACATACTTTTGAATCATTTATTAGAGAAAGATATTAAGAAGATATCAAGCAGTAAGCAAGCCAACATACATACTAGGTTGGGTGGACCTGAGGCTTTCGACTGGCAGCATGTTGGGAGAGGGCATGGGCTGGAGATGGAGTCTTTCGGTGGCTTGAGTGGACTGGGCAGCTTGGGTAGTAGAGGCGGCACCAGTGGGGGGGCTGGAGGGTGGTAGGGGAAGAGCTTTGCAGACATACTGAGGACTGGAGGTTGGCTGATGGGAGCCTGCAGTGATCAGGCAGGAGGGAAGGAGAAGCAGAAGGCTGGGGATGCTGGGAGAGCTAGGCCTTTGCTGGTGGGAGGTGGGGGAAGTGGAGGGACTGCTGGGGGTAGTGGTGGGACTGCTGATGGTAGCATGACAGTGAATCAGGAAAAAAAAAGAGATGTGACAGCTGATGGTCAGGGGGAGCAGAGGTTCCCGATGTGGAAAGGGGACCTGGTGGATGGTGTAACAGGACTGGTGGTGGCCCTGTTGCTCAAAAAGTTGATTTTGGAGTTTGCGGCTACCTTGTGCTTCCAGGGCTTGGCAGTGATGGCAAGGATGGTCCTGGGGCTTATTTTGAAGCAGGTGGCTGGGGTGGCCTCAGTGAAATTCTTGAAGGGCCTGGAGGGGGTTGAGGTGGGCTTTGAGGAGGCAGGCCTACTGGATGAGGCCCTGAAGACTGGAGTGGTGGTTGGGGAGGTGGCGGTCCCCATGATGAGGTGCTTGAGGTGGGACCCCAGAGTGGTGCAGCTTCTGGTGAGGGGGGTGCCCATGGTGACTAAGGAGGAGACTAGGAGGAGAGTGGAGGAGGTGATGGTAGAGTATGGTGATGTAGTGGACATTGGCTTTCAAGTGTGGGAGGGGACAACGATCAGGACAGACGATGTCGATGTCAGGATTCGGCTGATGGGAAAGGAGGCCACTGAGAAGATGAGTGACTGGCCCTCAGTGTTGATGTGGGGGGCCTTCGTCTGTAAGGTATCGAGGGTATGAGGGAGTGAAGAGGAGGAGGAGGACTTGTTGGAGGCACTGGAGGAGTTGGGTGGCACTGTAGAGAGAAGGGCAAAAGTAGACAAGTGTGATCTGACCATGTCTCTTTCCAATACCATTCGGGTTACACAACCTTTGGAGAGCACTTACAATAACATTTTTGGTGAAAAGAGACTAACAACATAGTGACCGATAGGCAACCTGAGGTGCATACTGGGCAGGGTGGCCCAAGCGCTTTCGACTGGCAGTAGGTGGGAAGGGGCTCAGGCCTGGGGGGGAGTATGAGGGGGCTGCTGGCTGGTAGATGTGGGAGGGGTGGAGGAGGTGGCAGAGGCTCAGGATCTGGGAGGGTGAGTTTCATGGAGACAGTGAAGGAGAGACAATAGGCGTCAAGGCTGGAGGGCTGGCTGAAGAAGGGCAAGGAGACTGAGAAGGTACTGGTGCAGGGGGGAGCAGCCCTTAGAAGGGGGGGCAGTGGAGCTGGGGGAGTAGCAGCTGGGGGGAGTGTGACTGCTGATGGCGGCGGGACTGTTGATCTGGAAAAAAATCCAGATGTGATGGCTGATGGTGTGGCTGAGCAGCTGAGGCTTAGAAGATAAGAGAATCTGGCAGATGGAGTGACGGGTCTGGCAGTGGTCCCACTGCTCAAGAAATCGATTTTGGCATTCGCAGTTACACTGTGCTTCCGAGGCCTAGCGGTAATGGTGAAAATGGTACTGGGGCTCATCACTAAGTAGGTGGCAGGAGCTGCATCAGTGAAGTTTTTAAAGAGACTGGAGGGAGTGGAGGTGGGTTTTGAGGAGGCAGCACCATTGGAGGAGACACTGAAGGTTGGATTGGTGGTTGGAGAGGTGTGTGTTCCGATGGCACGCTGTCTGAAGTGGGATCCTAGGGTGGTCCAACTACTGGTGAAAGGAGTGCCAATGGTGATAGCAATGGAGACGAGAAAGAGGGTTGAGGACTTCATAGCAGAATATAGAGAGATAGTAGATATCGGATTCAGGGTCTGGGAAGAGACTTCGCTCAGGACTGGTGACGTGGATGTGCAGATTAGGCTGGCTGGGAAGGAAGCTACTGGGAAGGCGAGGGACTGGCCTTCAGTGATAGTCTGGGGAGTGATTTTGTGTAAGGTGACAAGGGTGAAGAGAAGTGAGGAGGAGGAGGAGGATCTATTGGAGGCACTAGAAGAGTTGGAGGGTGCTGTAGAGAGGCAAGCGAAGGCTTGGGCAGTCTTCGAGGAGTTGATGCACTTGGAGGTGGTGGATGGAAAGCAGATTCAAATGAACAAGGCACAGTGGGAAAGGGCTCAAGGGCATAAGAGGCAGAAAGAGCTGCTGGCCAAACTGAGCAACAGGCCACTGGGGAGTGCGAGCGAGGTGAAGAGCACTGGGGGAGCTGGAGCAAGTGTCTGGGCTGGCAAGGGGGAGGGGAAGGACAGGAAGGAGGCAGGGGAGACCAAGGAGAAGGCAAGTATGGATCCATATGCTGATGACATGTTTGAGGTCTGGGAGGAGGACTGGGAGGGCTCCCCTACCCCCACCCCACTTATCAGGCATGGCCCAGCTTCCCGAAACAGAGTGGTCGAAGATGTACTGATGTGAGGGGCCCAGAGGGTGCAATTTGGAGTTCCGGAGGTGGTGTATGGAGGACAGATGATGGCAACTGGTGAGGAGGAACTGGTGGATATCCCAGAGGTGTGGGATGAGGTGACAAGTATTGGAGCTGACACCACAATGTTGGATAGTGGGAGGCCGGTGACTCCAGGGAGGAAGGAGGTGGGGAACTTACTTTGGATGCATCGGATGATGGATAATCTGGTGGTGGAAGAGTTGGGGGAGGTGGACTTGCGGGTGATGAGTGATGAGCACTGGGCAGGAATACTACAGGGGGATGGCGTATGGAAGGCATTGAAGGCAGAAATTCTTGTAGTGTACCTGGAGGAGGAAGGGTATGAGGTGGATAAGGAGAGGGAGGTAGAGATGGTGGTCATTGCTGGAGAGAGGGCAGAATACTGCTGGAACGAGTGCCATGGACTGCAGCTCTGGCAGGAGGCTTATGTAGAATACCGAGAGGAGTTCGAGGAGAAGGCAGATGGAGAGATGACTGAACTGCTGGCTGGATTGGAGGCTCAGAGGGCAGAAGAGGAGGAGGTGACTGCAGAACACAATCTGGACATGGCATAGGAGGAGATGAGCATGGAGCAGTAGAGATTATTTGACAACAAAACATATTTCATCATGAACAGTACAACCAACATTTTATCTTTAAATGTG